>JANRGW010019671.1:0-36693 GCA_024733675.1 Psilopsiagon aymara | reverse complement strand
TTCCAACAGTTCCATGTCCTTTTTATGTTGAGGACACCAGAACTGCACACAATACTCCAAGTGAGGTCTCACGAGAACAGAGTAGAGGGGCAGGATCACCTCCCTCGACATGCTGGTCACTCTGCTTTTGATGCAGCCCAGGATACGATTGGCTTTCTGGGCTGCGAGCACACTGCCGGCTCTATTGTTAATAAGGCTTTGGAACACTAAAAAAATCTCTTATATTGAAAGTGTATCTTTGCTCTCATCACATTTTATCATTTTTACGTAATAAAACTGATGTAGCTTTAGGCTGGCATAAATTAATAATCTCTGTTTTCTTATCCCTTCTATTACCTTATCTCAGCCTCATTTATATACCTCATAGAGGCCACAGAAGATCCTCATTGGGGTAGTTTTCAAAAGTGTATGAAAAAAAACAATGTTTATTTTCCTACTTCCTCCTGGATTCACTGCTGAGGAAAGCTGGATAGTATTGCAAGCAAAGGTCCTGGGTATGTACACTGTGGGGTATTTAAGGAGGTATTTGGAAGCTGAAGGAACTCAGGACAGAATGACACAAAGCAGAACTGATGAATTTGATGAATTCCAGTGATTTTCAGACAAGCTAAAATACATTTTTCTCCTGTAATGCTTGATGTCATCTTCAGTTCTACTTTGTATTCAAGTTCTCAGAGAAAATGTGTGTTTCCTCAAATTTTATATTTGGATAAAAACATCAAATTTGGATGAAAACTTCATATGTCTGATAAAAAGAAATTAAGGCTTGCCCATTGGTGGGATTCATATCATGTGACTTTTATGGTGTAGCTCTGTTCATCTAACCCGGTAACACTAGGCTCACTTTTTAGACAGTAGAAGGAAACTGCTATGCTTAGGAAGTGATTTCTAAGGCCTTTTTCAGATACTACCTTTGGCTGAGAGGACCACTGTCCAGGAATGAAGTCCCTCCATTCCCAAGATGTACAAAAAGAGCCCCACCTGTGTTGCAGGGTTTAAAGAATCCTGTTCCTTTTGTCAGGAAGAGTCTCAACCCTTTCATAATATGGTTATCCTTCCCCTTAAAACCACCAAGGTATTTTGCTACCGTTCTCACTGTAAGATGGTTTCAGACCTTGGCCATCTGAAAATTTGAAAACTGTACCTTGTTTTTAGAGTAAATATACTCCAGGCCAGCAGAAACCTATTTGCGCATGAGCCCACATCACTCTTTCACGCATATAGATCCTTTTCCATAATGAGAGGGAATAAGCTCCACTTATCTCTGCTGCCAAAAGCCAACTACTTTTAGACGCCTTTGAGGAAGAGACTTTAGTTAGATAGGGTTTTTTTCCAATTTTTCTTAACCAGGCCCAAGATGACCATAAACACTAAACCTTTAAGCTAGAAATATTTGAGTAATGTCTGGAAATATCTGAACGATGTATTCGGTGACTGAGATTAGCAATCAGCTAAAAGATTTTTTGGCTACTCTTACTTTTATTCAGAATTTACTTAAGAAACTTAGTAAGGTTCTGAAGCAACCTATATTCAGATTGAAATATGCAAGCTTGTGGGAATATCTCACAATACAATGGTGATTGTCATGTCTTATTTTTCTCAACGAGAGTATTTCTTACTACATAGTGCATCAAAATAGAGTGCTGTGTTTTAACTTAGCCTTCTGAAAGACAATATGGGGCTGCATATCCAGAAACACAGAACTGACATATTTAAAGGGGTAAATGATATTGAGTCTTCAGAGAAAAAAAAAAGCTGCGGAAAAATGAAAGCAGTCTGCTTGAGTTGTCATTGAACATATGGATGCCAGATTGCAATGGTGAAAGCCCTCACATGATTCGAATGCTTTGACTTTTCACAGTGGCCTAATTATGATTAAGAACTGCCCCCTGTAACAATGTGCAAATCAATAACTCATTTTCTTATGCGAAGAGGAGGAAAGCTCTTTAGTTTGCTTGGCTGGCCGACAATCAAGGATGTTGTTCTTGAACACTGATTGCCCTTCATGGTACATTATTATTCATGGAAATATTGCTCCCACTCTTCTAATGGTGACATAATGAAATTAGTGAAGACAAGCCCCCATTCTCAGCAGGACAGGCGCCAGGATCAGATGCAAGCATGACTGACTGGTCTCAAGGCAGATACTTTCTAGTTTCTGACTGCTCCTTGCGAAGGCTGATGGAGGTGCTTGCCAACAAGCTGGAGTGGTACAGCACTAATCTTAGCAGCTCATTTTAATGGTATGCTTATCTGTTCTCTGTTCATGAACTTGCTTTCACCATCCTTAGATAGCGAATGTGTTAAAAACTGCCCCACAAAGTAAGAGTATGTGGCTGACCTACAGTTTAATTTACCTTATACTATTGGAGAGTTTTAAATCCCCAATTCTTTCTAGGAAATCAACCAGACAAAGTAGATTTGCTAAACCACTACTGTCTCACACAGAAATTACGGTTGAATCCGATAACAAAGGTTAGACTGGATTTGGTCAAATGGAGTTAGGAAAGGGTTGTGTTTGATCCAGACCATAAATGAAGTAAGGTGATGACTGGAGAAAAGCTGAAAAGAAATTCAGGTGTTTGAGAGAGAAAATTTGCAAAGGAAATATCCTGGAGTATCCAAGAAGTACTTTCTGACAGGACTGGAGAAGATCAAAATGGCTGAAACAAACAACGATCACAGAAGTACAGACTATAATTACTTAAGAGAAAGAAAGCCTCCAGTCTAGTTAAGAGCAGTACTGCCTCTCTTAGTACTTGTCTCTTTACTCTGATTGTAGAGGAACTGAATGCAATTATGCTACTAATTTTTTTTTGGCTCCACTGTGTGCCTGAATTTAGGAAGGATGAATAGAAACTTTGGAAACATATACAGATTACTTATTTCCAAAATCTGTTAGTAATGTATTCAGACAGCTAAGATTTTTCATTTCTTTCCAACTTTTGACTGAATAGTAAATGGTCTAAAAAGAAGGATGAGCCTATTCTGGGCCAGGCCAAAAGCCAAGTGCCTAGGTCTGGATAGGAAGCTGTCTGGACAGGACCATGACAGAGCTCAGGTGGACCTGATTACGAGGATCCTGAGTCCTCACAGTGTCCTGAGGAGTCATTCCCTCCATTAATGTGATGTAATATGTGTGCCTCTCCACCTCTCTGTTTTCCGCTGAGTACCTTAAGAAGATGTCTGCTGTCTGGTTTGGTGCACTCAGGGCTGTCACCAAGCTCTGACTGCCTGATGCCATGCACAAAGTACTCCTATTACTAAGCACTGAACTTATTTCATGAAGTTTTTTTCCACACAGCTTTGCTCACAAGATGTTGACTCTAGGCACAGATGGATTATTCCACTTATGCCCACTTATGCACCATTTCTAAGGATCAAAGCCTTGCAGCTCATTGAGAAGGAAGATGTCTGGATGTGATAGATCCCAAGCAGCTGTACTAGATAAGTGACTTTACTCTTCAATACACCAGCAACTTGCACTATTATTTTCTCTTCATCTAATACCTGAGCTTCTCAGAAGCTCCTTGTCACTGGTACAGTTGCAGTGACTTAGATCCCATAGTTCACCCCAAGAAAAACTTCTGGTACCAAGCAACCTCTCAGGGGTAAGCAGCTCTGAACAGTGAGTTGTCTCAGCAAACTGCTTCATAGTTTCAGTTCCCAAATAGTTGGCCCTGTGCATTTGACCTTGAGCATCTGGCTATATATAAATATATATCTACACACACACACATATACTCTGGACAGCTTGCTCTGTACTGCTTACAGTGCAGCTCCATTTAAGCTCAGTGTTTTAAATGCTTCCCAAGAGCCATGGTTTAAATTGAGTGGAGTTGACTACTTATATCAAAAGCCATCTTCTCCTGAATCTCATCCATATCCTGGTAAGTGTCTGCCAAAAATATTACTCCCACCCCATCCTCTCATGAAATATGCATATAAAATTCCCCCTGAATGGTACCTAAAAAATTCATAGTTCCTGACCACATTATAGTAATGCATGTGGTGGAACCTAGCAGTGTAAAAGATGCTTTGTGACTTTGACAGAGATGGTTCCCTATTCAGGAAATTAATATACAGGAGAAGTCTAAGCATATGGTCAAGATTCATGTATATTATTCTGTAAAGGCTATTCATATCTTTGGAAAGAGTACTAGAACTGAACTCATTTACAACATTAAGTGTGCTTGAGAACTATTTGCAGTTCACAGTTACAGAATATATATTAATTTATATGTACACGTGCATTGAAATATACACATATTCTGTTACAAGGTAAGAGGTTTTAAACTGCATTTCTTTCAATTGCAATTTCACTTAGTAGTGGGAGAAAAGTAGCCTTCTGTTTGATACAGAAGCATTTTCTTAACCAAAAAAGAAAATGATTATGACTGAATTTAGAATTTATAAATGTTTCTTAACAAAAACTAGTTGAAGAACTGGAAAAAAACCTCAAAAACACTTCACAAACTCATGCTGACTTTGCTGGAACCTGGGGGAAATATTTGGCTTTTTTTGTTTTGAAACACAAAGAAGAAAACAGTTAGTAAGAGTTCGGTAAGAGAGATTTATGTTTAATTCCCAGAAACTCCATGGGGAATTGGGAATGGGGAAACTATCACTTACTCTTCCTGTTCAGTTTTCAACCTCTAAAGTGGAGATAATTTTCCTTCTTTCTATAGGGAGCTGAATTCACATTCTTGTCCTGGCATGTTCTGGTATTTAAATCTTAAAAAAGTTTACAGCTTTCAGTAAAGGTCAATCTTGGCCTTATTTATTATCTACAATAACGTGTTAAGGGAGGTTGGTGACAAATGACTCATTATTACAGTAGCAGTTAGGAATCTTCTCTGAGCTTGCAACCTGTTGGGGAAGGCACTATATCTACAAGTAGCAGGAGACACTGCCCCAAGAAGTCTTGTAGGCTAAATTAACTGAAGAGAAGTAAATCTGCAATCCATTTTTCTCATTCACCAGGAGAATAGAAGCACAGAGGTATCAGATGAATGGCTAGGGATCATAGAGGCAGGCTGTAGGAGATCCAGGACCTGAACTAACATCTCCTGTCTCCTAGTATTGTGTTTGTCCCACAAGATCTCCTTTCTTTTCTGCTAGTGGACCCTGTGTTTCAATTAAAGATGTAATTTGTCATTGCAGTCGAGACCTGTCAAAGAATGGAAAGGAAAATCTTCTAAACAGAAAAACACAAAGGGGAGTCTGAGCTGCCTGCCTGGTTGCACCTTGGGTTAGTCACTATTATTAATTCTTCCTTGCTGAGTGAATGGAAGAGTTACCAAACTCACATAAAGCTCAGTGGAAAGGACTCACCTTATCTGAAAGCCACTTTTTGCAGCATGTCAAGCACTGTGTCTACACAAAAATATGTGAGAATTAACAAAACAAGCAGAGGGAATGTGAACACATCTACTTAGCAACAGAGCCATGGACAAGTGAATAAACACTCCTCTTTGTGTGTGTGTGTTAGAGTCCAGTGGGTGTTAGTCCAAAAGGCATCTGTCTCCTCCACTGGCAGAGATTTCTGATAAAAGCAGCATGCTCCATCTCTGACTCCTACAACCATTGCACAACGGCCAGCATATCAGAGCTCCACGAGGCAAATCAATGACTGGCTTTCCTCCCAAGCCTTATTAGAGCTGACTAGTGCTGTTTGCATATCATTTTCTAGCAAAGTCATTTGAATTTCTGATTAGTCAAAATAAATTATTCTTTTTTTTTCTTAAAATAGCTTAATAAAACAGTGACTGTAGTTGCAAATGATTTAACTGATGGGTTTTGCACTCCTTCTTGAATAACTTACATTGGGGAAATCCTGCCAGAAGTCACTGGAGCAGCACTCACATCCACTGGTAAGGAGCCTAGCCCACATTTCTGCTTTTAGAGTGTTAAATCAGTTCATTTAGAAGCATACAGGGAAAGAAGTGTTTTGTTCAAATTAGTTAGTTCCTTCCATCCATGCCTATTCTGACAGGTTACATTCCAGAATTTTAAAGATTTTTTTTTTCACTTTTCAAATTCAATCTTTTATTTATCTTTGAAATTTAACTTCTCTCTATGCTGGACATAAACCAAAAAGTATTTTGAATTTCTAATAAATTTCTGCTTTCAGGACTCCCAAAACATGATGGCTTTGAAAAGGTATAGGCTCTTTTGACACAGAGATTTTCCTTGTTAGAGAAAGTAGTAGAAGAGACCACTTGAAGCCCTGCTTCCTGCTTGCATACTGCTTACATTGGTCCAACTAAGTCCAGAAGAAGACAGCTTGCATTTGAGCTTGGTTAACCCACTCTTTGAGACTGCCCCCTTGCCCAGGCTCTGAGTCACAACCTTGAAGCAGGGAACCAGTGTACTTGGAGAGTTCTGGCTCTAGTTGGGCTTCTCTGAGCTTCCAGGATTCCTGCTGTGGACCTGGGAGCTGAGCCCAGATTATATCTACTCTTCCAGGCTTTTGGCTCCAGGAGAGACTGTCTGGAAGTCTTGGCATCACTCCCTGCCCTACAGCTACAGACCCTGTAATCCTGAAGACCTTGGCTTTGGGGAAATCTTCTTGGTGGGTCTGTCTGGGGCTGTCCCACCTGGAAAGTTTTCAATATGAATTTGAATGGCTTTTTAGTGCAAGAAGAAGACAGTGAGTGAAATCTTGGACTGTTTCTTCTAGGGGAGCATGGAGGACAAGTCTCTCTCTCTTGCTCTCTCTGGCCCATCTCTGTTGCATGGAGTAGATGATAGCTTAGGTCAGGGCTTTGTTCTGAGATGTGAGATGGGTAGGTTTAAAGATGTAAAGACTGACATGGTAGATGAATACAGGTTTCCCACTTGACAGTTGGGATGCATTGAACTGCTAACTGCATACTGCACCCCACTCTCCATTATGATCCAGGGAATAAGGCAGGTGCCATATTTCTGCAGATTCAGAAATACAATGCAAAGACAATCCTTTGTCCTCCCAGATAAAGCTTCCCAGAAGAAAAACAAGACATATCTGGGATAAGGTCTTCTAAACCCAAGCACAGGCAGGGAGGCAACTGGAAGATTTGGTCTGTGAATTTCAGCTCCAGAGAGGTAATTAACTCTGGAGTCTGTTGGAGCCCAGCCATCAGAGACATTATTTCATCATCTTGTACTGACTGGTAAGCTTCCCTCCACAACTCAACTACACTCCTATTCCTGCCTGGTTGATCATCTGCTTCTCAAAGAGGCATCCAAGAACCTAAATGTTTTATGAAGTCCTGTCCCAAGACCAGGTTCCTAAGAAGCTTGGCTGTGGCACTGCTGGGAGTAGATGAGGGTTTTGTGTGGAAAACAGATGGTTCAGCATAATTCCCAATGGACTTCATGAAGTGTCTGATTCTCACTCATCACACAGGCCCACCAATTTTGTTCAAAAACTACTGGAAACGATAAGATTGTGTTGAGTGGTGTAAATCTTCATTACCCTTGCTTGGTATGACGTGGAAAACCATCACCAAACTGAAAAGACATCAGCTGATCTTTCATTCCATTGTCTCATAAAAATATTTTCAGCCCTAAAAGAAAAAATCAGGGCAGTAAGTCCTTCCTTCTCTCCCAGTTGTCATCAAGTTGTGACTGTTAAAGCGTATTCAGGGCTATCCAGATATTGACAGAAGTATTATTTGCCATAAGAAATACCACAATTTCTTCTTACTTTTTGAAACAGTCTGGGAAATTAAATGCAAGACAGCTTATATTAATTCCAAGTAGAGTCTCCCAGCTCCCAGGGAAGTTTGAAAATGGAAACATTAAATCACTATCAGCTCTCAGACTGCAGCCCTGAATGCAGCATTACAGCTTTGAATAGCTGAGATCAGCCCTTCATAAACCATGGTCTCTCTCGACATTACCTGATAATCCGTGCAACACCTGTTATTTCCAGGTGGGATGATATTCTTTGTGAGCAATATATTAATGCAGACATCTCCTGCCCTTTTGCCTTTTTCCTGTGGCTTTATTTTTTGTGTGCAATTACTCAGCTGGTCTTTTCTTGTTCTGTTGCATTGTATTGCATTGCAGATTGAGCTGATTGCTGCATCTTTTTGCCAGGATTAATAACAGAGCAGGCAAAAAAACATGATGCTTTTTGAACCTAATTAAACAAGGCTAGGTAAGCACCACGAGTAGGGATCTCCTTTCAAAGGACTCTGTTAAACATGACATTCTCCAGCTTCTGCTACCTCAGATGACCAGCAAATCAGAGGTGTTCCTGCTTTACAAGAGTGTGACTCCGCCTCTAAGATAGGAAAAGGATTACTTTGGGTATGTGGAGGCCAATGTTAAGGAAGAGGGTGGTGTGGAGAAGGGTGTCCTTGCATTCTCAAAGAAGCAAATGGAGAAGAGCACTGGGTCTCAGCAGTCAGGGACTGTGTTAACATTGCATTTAGAGGTTGATTTGGATGGCACATTGATGACTTCGGGGGTTATTTTGGAGCTCTGCAAAACTACCCTTCTTTCAGACACTTCTCTTTATTTGTTTTGCATTTCTCTGAGTATGAGTAAAGTTTCAGGAAGGGGGAGTGTCCTGTATTTATCTGGGTGAAGTCTGGTTTGTTGGTTTTGCAAACTTCTGGAGAAATCTCTGGGAAAAATATATCAATCCCCAACCTCTGTGCAGTAAAGCCATAGGACTGTTGAAAAGCTGGTGAATGACTTTGTTTCAGAATTTCCAAGATGAAGGGACCCTCTCAGCACCTCCAAGTCCTGATGAATGGTAGTCTAGTCTCACTTGCTGAGGAACCAACATGGAAAATCTGCAGGGGGGATGTGAATGATGGAGTTTGCAGTTTGATGCTAGTTTGAATCATAGACTGATGAGAAAGAGAAGGAACAGCCAATACAAACCATCTTCATCCTGTTCTCCCAGCAGTCTCTCCTCTAAAGCATTGCTTGGAGGTGAGCATATATGGAAATACTATTATTACTCAACTCCTGCTACTGTGAGACCGCCAGCAACTTGTGCAGAAGGAGCCAACTTAAATGACAATAAAGTAAAATCCTTGGCAGCTGGGAGTGTTTGCTTCTTGGTGTCTGAAAAGGGAACCCTGGCCTGTGTTCCGCACTCATGCTGTTTTGGAAACTTGAAGTTGTCCATAAGGCATCATCTGTGCAGAAGCCCTATCACCAAGCAGCAGGAGATGTTGCCCTTAGCTGTGACAAATGATTGCCAGCAGCGATTTGGGGGAAGAAAGAGCAGCTTTCAGATGTACTACATCTAGCAAGCCAGGGAGCTAAGCTGAGCTGCAAGAGACTGTAGTCATGCAAACATAGTGGTGCCACTGAGATGGTCCAGATCCTGAGAGCATTTACTATGTCTTGTGGGTGACAGGATTTGGCTTGGTCCTCATAGCATCACATGTCATTCCCAATATTACAGGGCCAGCTCCCACAGAGCTGCATTGCACTGGCCTAGATGTAGCTCTGTAATTACAGAGAGCTTTCCATACTGTCTGGGTTGCTCCTGATCTGGCTAATCCTACTTAATACAGTCTTCCCCACCCTGCTGTGCTTTCCGCAGCTGACCTGAAAGGCTGATGGACATCTTCCTGTGAGTACTCCTTGTTTTTCAGAATTAAGTTGGGAAGGTCTGATCCAGTTTTCAGAGAAGTATAGGGAGTCTTTCCATTGATTTTAGTGACTCTTGGAATGGTCCTTTCTTGCATAAATTCAGATCTCTGCTATTTCACACTTCATTTCCTTCCATACCCTTGGGTGAAGATCATCAACTCCTGTTGATTTACTGCACTTGAACTTCTCAGGTTTCTCCCTTTTTTTTCTTTTTTTTGGAAACTTGGAGTTTCTTTCAAGACCACATTCAGATTTATCCATAAAAATTCCCTGAGAGCAGGAATTTCCCTATTATTTTTTATGGTTTAACAATAATGCACCAAAAGAAAGAAAAACAAAAAAAGCAGCCTTTCACTTCCTTGCTTCTTTGGTAGTGTTTATAATTGCCTCACTTTGCTCAGCTCTGTCTCCTGTTCTTGTAGCTATTATTAAACTTTGCCTGGAAAAAACACACTGCTGCTGTGCATAAATATACGGATGCTTAACATCAGACACTGATTACAGGAGTACCTGCTGAATTTTCTTTTCCAAATTTAAAACCTCACATTCCTGATTACAACCTTGAATCAAGGTGCTGAAAGATGCAGAACTCTGATGCTGGGGGAATGTCCACTGAATTGGCTTTAATGTAAATTCCTGTGTAATCTGTTCTTCCTCCGTACCCTGCATCCTGGGTTCAGAGCACACCCTTGCTCAGATTCATTTGAAGAGACAATTGCATTATTTCTGCTGATTCAGAGGCAGTTTTTTTGTTCCATGCTGTGATTCTTACACTGAAAACTAATGGGAAGCAGCATTAGCTTAACTTGTATGCCTACTCCTGTATGCATGCAGAGCGGCTAGCTTTCAGTCTTCCTAGGCTTGCAGAATAAGCTCATTTAAGACCAAGTCAGCTGCTTCCCACTCCCTATGCACTCAATAAAATTATTTGTTTCCTCTTCAGTTGTTGCTAATCAAATCCACTGGAGTTTAATGAATTGGATTCTTATCCTGGAATACTTCATTCAGTGTCTATAAGGTACACAGAATCTACATTTATCATTTATTCCATAGGATGCCCATTGAAAGCAATGTGATAGGAAACAAGCCCTTGCATCTCAGATCTGAAGCTGAATTTGGAAAGATGGAAAAAGTCATCCTTCATAGTGTGTGCATATTTGATAGGAGACTGAGTGAATATATGGTCCTGAGATCCTGTTAGCACTATGTGGCTTTTCAGATCAGAATCATATGTTCCAATTAGTGGCATCACTGAAACACTGATTTTCACCCATGTATCACTTCTATCATCAACAGTTGACAATGCTGTAATCTTATCACAGGTACTCTGTCAATGTGATTCCTTCTCTGAGAACCATTCTTTATTTGAACCTTGCTTTCATGTATTTATTGCCATTGCCACAGAAAACCCTTCCTTTCTCCTAGATAAGTAGAACCACCAGCAACGTTTTTCTCTGCTAGGTCCTGTTAAGCCATACTGCTGAAACAAATCTGAGACTGGTCACTGCTATATCCCACCTACTTTAGCATCCCCTTTGCTCTGTTTTAGTGTTCTTTCTGTCCTCTGCACATGAGAATACAGGGCTGCAAGACTAGCAGCTCACCTGGACTTAGGTTGTGCACAACACCTGCTGATACTGATGGGGTTTTCCCCATTTGCTCTTATGTCATATGTCATATTAACATCTCCCAGTCTTGTGATAGAAGCCATGATATCTCAGGTGGTGTGGTTTTACCCTTTCTGAGATATATAGGTGTTATTGTTCTCAAAGTAAAGATGAAAGATGACATACATAAAGCTTTGGAGTATCTTTTTGAAAATGCAGCTAGTTTTGCACTGCACATTTTATGTGCTTGGTCCCTGTTTAAACAAATGGATCCAGTTTATTCACTTGAGTTCCCTGCTGGGACAATTTTCTATACATTTTCAGTTTTATTGTCCAGTTAGGTCTGTGAAAAAATATGAAAGGAAGAGAAGAGGATCATGGGCCCCTTATACAAACTACCAAATAACAGCTGAAGGAGAACTACATTGTCCTTCAGACAGCTTTACTCATTCTGAGGATCGATTCAGAAACTCCCTGGCTAAGCAATTACAACAATAAAAAAAGCTGCCACTTCTCAGGTGTGGATCACTTCAGAGCCAATAAAGAATGGGCATCACTTCTTCACATATTAAACATTGCTACAAAGCTATTAAGCTATTGATGAATTTGCTGATCTTTCCTCTGCATTGAGACACAAGTCCCAGCTGCCCAGCTCAGACCTACACTTTATAGTGGGTACGTCTCCCCAGTTTTTGTTTCTGGTATCAGCCATACTGCTGGAACAACGCTCAGAGACAACAGATGAGGAACAGCAAGGAAGGAGTCCTCATCCCCTTCTCTGTATTTCTGGACCTTGGTGTCACTATCACCTAAACCTGGATGCTGAGAACACATCAAAGTGGAGAAAAGACTCTCTCCTTTTCTCTCCTCATCATTCCTTCACCTTGACATCAGCTGAGAGCCAGAAGCCAGGAAATTATTAACAGCAGCTTCCCAAGTCCCTCTCAGATGTATTTGCACTTCCTCTTTAAACTGAAAATGAAAAATAAGTCAACTTACCCTGCTGAGTTGTGGCCCAAGGGCTCAAGTGTTTCACAACCCTTGGGTAGGGAGCTACTGCAGAATGGATTCAGGAATTTCGTAGTCTGATTAGAGCTCTGCTCTAAATTTGGATCCAGACTAGGTATGTGGTTTGGGCATGTAAAAAATTCTCATTGACATATCACCAAGTGTATCCTACTATTTACTTCCATAATCTCCACGTTCCCTCCAGGGAAGCTGACAAATTTATTCAACTTTCAGATTAATTTCTGCCCATTCTGTTCAAATACTGTATTGATTTTTGTGGTGATATAGGAACACTGAAATACCTGCAATTCCCTTCCTGAAAGTACATGCTGCCTCTGCAGCTGTCAAACGCTGAGGAGACAGCCACCATGTCAAGATGCCACCCAAGCCAGCCACTCTTCTGCACCATTTTCATGTGAGCCATGCCTTGTTCTTCAGATGTAAGAAAAAAAGCAGAGAGGGACACCCAAAGACATGGGCAATGTTTGTGCTTGTCATTCATCTCCACAAATCTGGGGAAAACCAGTCAGGATTTGGGAGTGGAAATCTGTGCTTAGTGGACAGATAATGTGGAGTTCAAATCCATCATCTAAATCCTGGCAAGCCTTTTGCTTGATTTTTTGCTTTCATGCAAATCCTGATTAGTCCTGGGAAAACCTCATTGGGATCTGTATGTTGAGACTGATGTACATGTTGGTAAGGGCCTGTCCATACCTTTGATGCTGAAGAAGCTTTGCTCTGGGTGCACACTTTGAAGCTGAGCTGTGCTTTCATTTGAAACAGAGCCTGGTGGCTCAGATGTGGAGCAGAAGGGATCTGTGCTCTGTGGCTGGTGGACAAGCTAACAGAGATGTGTTAACAGCTGCTAATGTGTTGCATCTCTGATTTCAATTTCAGAGCATTTTGTATTAAAAAAAAAAAAAAAAAAAGAAAAAAAAAAATCAGACATTAGCAGTTAATAACAAGGGAATATTTCACCGATTTCTCTTTTGACATAATGGAGCAGGAAGCTTGGTGAACCAGGAAAGGATCCATAATGCAACATCCTGAGGCTGACATGGAGCAGGGAACAGATGAGAAAGCTCGTACTTTAATTTATAGCACATTTTATTATGTGACACAGATTTAATAAGTTAAAATATAAATATCAGGGTAACAATTACAGAGGTACTTTAATGGAGGAAACAAAACTTGGAACTCTCATCAACCTACAAGGCCCCAAGATTGCATCCAGAACCTCTTATTTCCTCTGGCATTCTTCTCCATGGGTCTAAACTGCATTCTCTTCATCACGGCCATGTGGTTGAGTAGTGGAGGAAAATACTGTGATAGCTTTGTTGTGGTGTAGTTTGGAGAGGCAAACATATGCAGAGGTATCTCTAGAAAGGCTCTGAAGGATTGGTTTAAGTAAGACTTAAGCACCAAT
Source organism: Psilopsiagon aymara (assembly GCA_024733675.1). Classification (NCBI taxonomy): domain Eukaryota; kingdom Metazoa; phylum Chordata; class Aves; order Psittaciformes; family Psittacidae; genus Psilopsiagon; species Psilopsiagon aymara. The sequence continues at coordinate 23,049 of JANRGW010019671.1, read as the reverse complement.
CAAAGATATTTTGAAGCAGATTATTTGATATCAGTTAACTTCAACATGATAATGGAAGAACCAGTACAATTCACACACTAAAGAGGACACCAGTCAGCAGCAAAACAATATGATTGCATCCATCACAGATCTTTCCCATAGTTAAGCAGGAAAACAATGTGTAGGAGATGGCCTCACATCTGTGCTTGTACTTGTGGTACTTTAGTTTCATTGACGACCTGGTGAACTTCAAAGACATCGGGTAAAAGGAAAAGGTTCAGAAAAGATTTAAAGAGTGAGTCAGAATCTGGGAAATGCACCTGATAGTCAAGTGCCTAGTTTGTCCATGGAGCGGCAAGAGGGTTATTTAAACTGGGTCTGCACGGTGGAGCTGGCCTGACCTCACCCAGATCTTTTGCCATATACTGCTTGCAGTATGCTTTGTTAAACCTCTATGCCTGAGCTGAATTTGGGAAGCCTGCTCAGATTCACCAGCAGGTTCAGCCTGCTGCCCTGGGCTCCAATGTGCAATATGGGTGATGGCATCCCAGTTCAAAATCAGTTTAGGAATTTACTCTCGGCTGCTTTGCCTCTTTTAGTTGCTTCCTCTTGGCTGTGATGCTGAGCAATGTCAGGTCTGGGCTTTGGCCTCACAGTTAATAGCACTGTCTGTTGACTGAAGATGGACTGTGATTACATACTTCTTCCTACAGCAGGAAAAGTAGGAAAGGCTTTCATGTAGACAGGCATCAGGAACTTCCCCATCTCTCAGCTGGACCTAGAGCCTTACTGTGCAGTTTCTTTGTCTGTCCACTATTCTGGGATATTTCTGTCATTTGGTTTGGCTGCAGAGTCTGGTCTCAGTTCAAAGGTAGCATTTTGCTGGTTGCTACATCACTGGGAGGCAGTGGGACTTGCTTCTCAGATGACATTTGACCATGGATGCTTAAGATAGTAGGCCAGCTCGGATGTTTGCTCAAGTGTAATTTAGGAGCCATAGCCCTAACCATGACCTGCAGGTAAAGCTCAGGACAAGGACAGCACACAGTATAATATCTTCTAAAGTTATTAAAAACTTGAATGTCTTGAACTGAGATTTGCAGGTGTTCTAAGCAAACACTTGGCATAATTTGTAGAACTGAGAGTTGCCCATTAGGGCTATATGCCCAGGGTTGTGGTGGCTCCTGCAGGACTTGGAGCATGTGTGGCATCCCAAAAAACTGTTGTCCAGCTCCTGCACAAAATGCACAAATCACTGTATGAAATTCTATACTCTGTGGTGTCCAACAATCAAAGTAGATGATCCAAACAGTTCATTCCCTCTGGCCTTCAAAACTGCTATTACTCTAAAAATAAAAGCCTTGAATTTCTCTCTTTTCCATTCTGCAATGAACACTTGGAAGGGGGAAGAAGCTGGATCTGATTTGGATCCAGGGGCAGGTTAGAAACAAAATAATAAGGAGCATTAAAGTGAAAATGAAGAGTAGTCAGATCACTGACTTTTAAAAGAAAAACAAACACACAATAAAGCGATACCTCCGCTGCTTGGACCAGCTTCTACTCCAAACCACCTATCACATCTCATTAGAACAATGTTGAGCGCTTTGGAAAAGAGGTGCTTGCCTAGGATCCACTTTCAAAGAAAACTGCTGGGAGTTTACTTAGAGATTAAGAAAAAAAAAATAAAGCTTTTATAAGAACCAGAGAGAGTAGAATTCCTCACTCCAAAGCAATTGTTATATTTTAAAAATTCTATTAAAGAATCCATTTTCTTCTTTTTCCTTAAATGGTTAGGGATAGGTTTCAATGTACATCTTGAATTGAGCTCCGCTGCATTAGGATTTCCACTGGCATTTGGTTTTGATAAACCTCCTTTTTTTTCTCCTTCTTTTGCCTTGAAGCAGTTTGTTCTCTTGGCAAGAATACAGAGACTGGCAATTGTAGCTCAATTCTTGTTGCCAGCAGTACGGAAAGCTTGAGGTCCTCTTTTTCAGCTGTAGCACGTTTGGATGTTGGGAAGCAGAGCAGTGAAAAGAGGAGGAAAGGAGGAGGGAGAAAGAGGGTAAAAAAAAAAAAGGGTCCCTAAATCTGTTCTTTTCTCTACTGTAAATTACAACCCTGCTTTTTTAATTTCCTTTCCCAGCACAATGTTATTCATTCACTTCCAAAATAAACAGGGGGCTTAGAGAGTGAACAGCTTGGGAGAACAAACTGTCCTCTTTTCACAGTCTTTACCTGTCAAGAGCCTGATTGAACACATATACACTGACGGCAAGTATGGTATGGTGGCCTTTGGGAAGCTTCCTCATCCCAAAGGTTGACATGAGACTGATCTTGAAGCTCTGAGGTCTTCAGAGAACCGATGGGTTCTTGTTTGGCTGAGCTACTGAGTGAGGCTAAAAATACTAATTTTTTCCGTAAGGGCTCTGTTTTTCAAACACAAGCCTTTGGGGCTTGCTTGGAAGAGATGGCAATGAAAGACTTCACAGTTGCTAAGCCTTTTGAGATTCTTGATTTGGGATGATAGACATTTTTCTTCAAGAAAGTTGAATGGGGAGATAGAAGTTCTTTACTAAAAAAACAGGCAACATAAAAGCCCATTCTAATTATATAAAGGTGCATTTACTGTTTCTGCTTGGCATAACAGGTCGGTCCTCTCTAGCATAACTTCATGAATCTTCCAGAGTGGCCCCGTGGAGGGATGTGATTTTATGTTTCTTGAAAAGGAGTTCAGATATTCTTGCTCCATAATTTCTATTTCCTCAGTAGATTCTAGTATTTCTTTTAAGGAGACGCTATGGTCTGGACTAAAACTAAAAGCTTTATTAAAGCTAAAGTAGGAATCATTTTGTCCTCTTCTACTCATCTCCTGACCCATCTTTCACCCATCTACTAACTTCTACAGTACCTGCAGAAGTAAAATTGATGACACAGGCAATTAGTAATGAGGGGCAAAAAGCAGACTGAGAGGTGAAGGTCTTCGTCTCTGTGACTCTACTGCTGAAATTGCAACAACCTTGAGCACTGGGATAGGTTTCCCAAGGAAGCTGTGAATGCTCCATCCTTGGAAGTGTTCCAGACCAGGCTGGACAGGGACTTGAGCAACCTGGTCTAGTGGAAGGTGTCCCTGCCCATGGCAGGGGGGCTGGAACTAGGTGACCTTAAGACCCTTTCCAACCCAAGCCATTCTATAATTGTATGATTCTCTATTTATTAACCATTTTGGCCATATCAACATGAAAACAATGTGCCCTGCAGTCAATCCATTTCAGCCATCAGTAAGTGTAGTGGGAGTAAATGGCAACAGGAATACTGCTGGAGTGGAAAAGCTACCCAGAATCAAGAAGCTATGGGTCTTGGTGCTGGTCCCTCTAGGAATGAAGGGCACCACAGAGTTGGGTGGCTGTACATGGTCTTTAAGTCTGTTACTCCATCAACAACCTTACTATCGGGGGTGGCAGCATCTGGGAGAGACCCACAGTGGGCAAGAGGGACATGAAAGGCAGTTCACTTTTAGTATAAAAGATGCAGTTCTAAGAATATATATTTTCTGTCTGAAGGAAAGAAAAAGAGGAAAAAGGCATCTTTTTTTTTTTTTTTTTCCCATTTACCATGTATTCTGGGTGCAGCTACCTTTTCAAGATAATTAAATTTTCTTTCTTTCTTGCATGTAAGCGACTAAAGCTTCTGGAAAAACTTTTAGGTTTTTCCTGCTTACTTATGAGTGGATTGTTGTGCTTCTTTTTGTATATATGTTTATATACAACTAATGCTGGAAAACAAAATAAAGGCTGGTTTGTAGAAAAGCCATTCGGAAGTTTCTCTGTATCCAACACCATAAAGCAAGAACCAAAAGAGGTTGCTGGGTCGATCTCACAGGCAACAAAGTTAAAATGAATGCAAGGAAATATTGCTGTTTAAAGCATATAATCACCCTAAGGAATTCCCTGCCACAGGAAATCATTGAGGCAGAGCTGAAGAAGGTCAGAGAGATATTTTTAAAGGCTTGAATGTTTATGTGAACAAGCAATACACATTATGTACCTTTTCTTACTGGCCAAGCAGATGGGTCAGATATTACAGAGATTCAAAATACATGTCCACCATGTAAAAACTGTAGACATAAATCAGTGATTTAGAGCAGAGTGGTGGCCATTTCCACATCACGGTTCACTATGCACCAGGTAAAAAAGAACCGTAATCCAAATTAAAGTATATTAATATCTGGAAGCACAGTTCAGCAACAAGTTCTGGAATGATACAATGATATTACCATACAGTTACATCAATGTGTGTAAGAATTTGTAGTATCAAACTCTTCATTCAGAGCTTTAACCTTAACTTTTCTTGCTTGCCTTACTATTTTTTTTTTTTTTACACAAAATAATAGCAGCTTTCCCCTTCTTCTCTCTCTTTCTGTGTAGGAATACCTTCTTAGTCTGTTACAGATTACTGTGCAACTGTGTTATCACTATCCTAGCCACTCATTTTTTATTTGAGAAATGCAGAAAGTTTGGAGACATGCCCTGTTATCTACTATCTTCCAAGAGTGATTTTGAGTGTTTCAGTTTATGAGAGCCAAAACCAATCCATTTCACAGGCATCCAACATTCAAGCACTGAGCATACATGCCCTGAAAATTGCCTGCTCTGCTTTATTCCAGCAAACCTTCTATAACAATGCAATGAAAAGGAACTCATCAGTTTTGGAAAATTCCTTTCTCTCAGGAAGGATTTTCCATGGAAGTGTTTTGCTTTGACTTTTATTCACTCTCAGGGCAATATGGAGAAGGTAGGGTGGGTGTATATCACCACAGATGGCACAGCCTGGTTCCCCAAGGGTACATTTGCATCACCCAGCTAAATGGCACCTGGGAGTTCAGTCATCTCTGTCATTGCACTGCTGGAACTCACCTTGCCATGCTTTTGACTGGGGCCAACTGACAGTGTACAAATAATGTCTTTGTATGGCTTGGGAACTAAGACCTTGCAGGCACCATGCCCAACTGGCAGGTTGCACCTAGCCATGCTGTTCTGAAGACTGAGACATCATGCTACACACAGGTCACGCCATGCCTGTTGGCCTTTGTGTCTAGAAGTTATACTCGTCTACCTCATTTAGTAGGAGAAATGGGGCACAGTGGGCCCAGGACTTGGATGCAGTGCCTTGTGCCCTTTGGCTATGTGCTCCGGTTTTCTCTCTAGAGCAACATTGATACGAGAAGGGAAATGAGAGGATTAGATCTTGCTCGGATACGGGATCGGATCTTCTGCAGATAAAGGGTTCAGATAGAGCAAGGGTACTAGCTCAAATCCTGCAGCAAAGGCATAGCCACAAACAACTTATCTGATTCACACCTCTCAAGGGAAGAAAATAGCTTTTCCTGGCCAGATGGAACAGAACTTAAGAGCAATTAAGGGAACAAAGTTGACTTTCGGCCAGGAGCTGTTAACAGCTGTCAATACAGAGAAATGACTTATTCAGAAATATCAATTAGGCCTGGACAACAGGTTTTGAAGTAAAAATTTACCCTCATCATGTTTTATTGTTTTTTGGTCTGATCTGCTGTCATTTGGGTTGTTTTCATTCTGGACAGCAATGCCAGTAGAAGGCTGAAGAGCAAATAGGCTTCAATTTTACTAGCTCTTTTCTTACAAGTTAAGGAAAGAAGAAAGAAAAAAGGAAAAAGGAAAACTGTCAATGGGGATGATCACATAATTCCACACAGTCAACAGCCGTGGCCATTGCCAGTCCCTAAAAGTTGCTATGAATGCTACTTGAAAGAAATATTCACATTACACTGGGGACATCAGAGGTCTGAGCATTGTTATGAACCTGCTACCATCCTTTGGCTCCCTTCGTGGCTAACCTTACCTTCATCGGGTCTAAAAACCCTTATGGCTATGAGTAACTTGTGTGAATACTTGGGCTCTCACTGCTACTTCCACCAGTTGTAGCAAGAAGTGGGTATTTGAACAAAAATAATCTAGCACAGAAACACTACAAACTGGAGTCAATTAAAGACTCTAGTGGACTGGAGCCACTAGATGTCATTCTCCATCACCACACTTCTATTAATACCTTACATTTCAGGAATTAATTTAGAAAACCGAAACAAGAGTATTCTCTCTTTAAGGATAAGTTGGCTGCAGTCCTGCATATCTTGTAGGCTGACCTGAAAGCATGGCCTACAGCCCACAAAACATCTCATTGTCTTGATCTGAGACTGAATCAACTTCCCCCACATGGAAGCATTTGCAAAGGAGACTGTACTGCTGGGTTTATGGTGGGAGGTGTCCTGGGAGGATGAGAAGCAACTGCAGAGAGTTAACAGCAAACCAGTCAAACATCCCAAAGTACCAAAAAAACTGGCTGATGACTGCAACAGTCCCACTGCCAGCTAATCAGGTTGGCTATTCAGTTTCTCAGGTGCCAGTTCAGGTTTCAAAGAAAATTGTAATTCTCTCTCTTACACCTTGTTGGCTATGCAATAATTGCTGTGCCAGGTAATACCTTCTCAAACTTGCCAAAATTACCTGATTCCTTGATAAAGCCTAATTAGAACATTAATATATTATGGTATTATCCACAAAATTATCCAGGCCTTAACACCAAAAAGAATTGAGGCAAACATGTTGTACTCCTCGCTATTAGAAAGCTTCCTTCCTTCCTTATTCCTAGGAGTCTGGTGAGGCTCACAAGTTCTGACTCAGCCCTTCTGATTTCCAACAGTGGGAGTTTCCCATGCTTTTGTTGTGATGCAACAACTAATAGTTCTAAATTTACTTCTTGTTAAATTTACCATTCTTTCTTTCTCATGTCCTCATGCTAAGGATGGGTGTTTTTCAAAACAGGGTGAGGAAAAGAAGTACATCAGAATGACCTCAGAGGTGAACTAAAGTTTTGCCTCTGAAGGCTTACAGTCAGTTGGGAGTGACATTTATTTAACCAAGACAAAAGTCCTGTGGCTTTGATTTTGTTGTCACACAGCAGCACAGCTCTGGAAAAACTAAGCAGGGGACTGTGTAAACTCAGATCACAGTGGGTCCTTTTCATTATTTTTTGTTTTTTTCCCTTTGGAACAATAAATTGGTTTAAAATATAAGACAATACCAAATGCTTATTACTCCTGTGGAGAATTAATGAACCATGGCATCTAAACTATTGAGTGGTCAGACCATATGTTATTAGAAATGGCGGATGCTCTATATTGGTTAGGGCTGTTATGCATTTGTGATTAAGGCTATGAAATTTTACCAATAAACACAGCTGAGAAATGAGCATAAACAGTCAATCCATAAGAGGGAAACAGGCCACGTGCAGTAAATGTAGCAAAATGCAGTTTAATGAGCCTTGTAGGGAAGACTTTCTGCATCCAAGAAACTTTCCCACAAACTAATATTGCCTGAGATTAACTGCTTATCAAAATAATCCTTGGGTTTGCTGGACAGTAGTTCTGTACAAAGGGAATATGGGAGGCGTCTAGCACTAATAATCTCACCTCATTACTTTGGGGATATTTACTTCTGGCAATACGCAGCTTCCTTGCTATAGTTTGTAGTGCCAGGCAGAAATTAACAACTGCAAAAGAGATTGTGGCACAGATCCAACCTCTTGAGTGACACCAGCAAGCCAAATTACTGTTCTGTGCCTCAGTTTACCCATAACTCTGAGACGTACAGCCAATACAGCCTCCTAGGTCTGTTTTGAAAGGGTTAATTAATGTGTTAATTCATATCTAATTATTTCAGCTCCTGTACTTTCTCATTATCTTGAGCACCACTTAGCAGATAACCAGAACATAGCTACTAATCATAATGAACTTCTTAGGCTCTTGCATGAATAATTTCTGGGTGTTTATGGAACACTGGTGGAGTTTCAGCCAATACGATTACATGGCTCACCTCTAAATCTAATGCTGGGAAAAGCAAATATATCCACAGGATATGGCGCAGCGCTGCTACCTAGCCACTATGGTCCTGAGAGAATTGGTGCACTGATTTGATGGAGCTTCCTGATTTGCCCAAGATGCTTTCATGGATGGGGAAAATTAATAAATAAATAAATAAATGAAGGAATAAATAAATAAAGATAAAATATAATGCAGTTCTGCAGATTTCTGTAGGAACAAATAGCATGATGTGTGCTAAGCTAGGTTGGAACTTCTTTTAGAAATTAGGTCTTTGAAAATTTGGAAAATGGACTAAACCTTGCTGAATTGAGAACAGACTAGTGTCAGGCTGTCAGGAGCAGGCCTGCTGAAATCCTGGTGGCAGCAAAGCTGAAATCCTGTTATATACACCAGACTCCTTCCAACCCCTTTCAGCTTTCACTTGTTTATTATTCTTGCCTGGTTTACAAGCTCCAAAGAACCTTGACATAGTTTATTACAACATGAACAGGCTCAACGCATCTTGAGATGGATGATTTCCTTCCTTCAGAGCTACAAGAAGGCTGGTGTTGCTCATGATTTGGTATCTTTTGACATTTCTTTAAAAAGCTTGCTTTCTAACACAGTAAGACTGCGCTGTGGTAAAGTCTGAAGAACACATGCCCATTGACCTGCTGGCACCCCCAGCACTCTAGTCCATAATGGGATTTGCTGTTGCTGCCGTGCCTTACATCTGGTTTTGCTGTTAATAAAGTGCTCATTTTGACCTACAACAGCACTGATTAGAAAAGTTGCTATAATGTCCATTCCTGTGAGGTGGCCCCGTTGTCCACACAGGAAGCATATGAAGCAGAATATGAAGTAAGAGGAAATGGTTAAAAAAGTAAGTAGAAAAAAGGCAAGCAAAAAGTTGTTAGGTGGTTTGGCATGGTTTATGTTTTTCTTTGACAAAGTAAGTAATTTCTGACTTATGCAATCAATGATTTGGTGGTTTGAAATAACATTTAGGCTAATGTACGTCTGAGACATTACTCAGATCTTCAAGGTTCAGGTCTGCTGGACAAATGGAGTTGTTTGAGTCTGCCTCTATCCATATACAAACTGGGGAAGCTCCAGGTTTCGAAACTGAAAATCAGATACTGGTATCATCTCCTTTTGAGTATCAGAATTTAAGAAAATTTGGTTATGACTCAATAATTATCTTGATTCAAATAGAAACGAAAACTTCACCAGGGAAGAATTACTGTTTGCATTTCCTACAACATGCTTATAGTGTCATGGTTAAAAGAACCCAATGAGAAGATGCTGTGTAATACCAATGACAAGGTCATTACACAGCGAATCTGGAGCACAGATGGACTCCATGTCTCAGTTGCATTGGAGCTATCCAGCCACCAGAGAGAACTGGATCTTCTTTCAAAAACAGTTTTCATCAATATTATCTTAATCTGCAAAATTCCCTTCCTCAAAATTACATCTGAAGCTTACTTCACTGTCCTAGCGGAATCCAAGCTGAGTTGTTCTCCAGTCTCACTGAGGCATTTTACACATAGTGGTGTAGAAAGTTGCAAGCAGGACTCATTGCTAATTAACATAACATTGCAAATTAACATAACATTGCAAATTAACATAACTCTTCTAGTGCACAGTGCTGAATTCAGCCTTCTGGATTATTCCATTTTTCAGTGAACTATAGATACAATATAGTATGTGTTCTGGTTTTAAAGCAATTATGCTTAAATAATCTTGTTCTTCAGTTCAATTTTCCTTCTGAAAGCACAGCAGCAATCTTCTATCAACAAATCTATTCCAGAATGTTTTTGCTAGCAACTGTTACTAAGACTGTTTTCATCTAAAGTGGAAGCTTGGGAGGGATATAATCATCTCTCTAGCATGGCTAGAAACATTTGCCAGTAGCTAAAATATACATTGAGCAAAATATCTGTCTTTTGGGTGTTTTTGAAACAAACAAAACAAATCATAGCTTTAAGACATAGACCTGATCTTCTCATCCTGGAAAAGCAGGAGTCATTATAGTGTAACAATGAGATGGCTGTGCTTATACAAGAAGGGACAGCTCTCTGGTTCAAGCAGTCAAAGACCATATAACAAGAATGACTGGAAGAAACCCTATCATTGACGTTATGTGACAAGCTTTGCGTGAGGACTACAAAAATGAAGGTTTCTTTCAAAACACAGGTCTGAAGTTGGTATCTTCTCCTACATCCCCACTGCTGCCCAGAGGGCCCAAGTAGATGCCAGCAAAGCCAGGTTTGACCTTGGGAGTAGTTTTAGGCATGGGTGACAAGCCGCCATAGGTCTGTACCCAGAACCAAAAGCTTGAGTGTCTAAGTGATAAAGCAAACACCAAGCCCCATGCATAGCCCTTACTACTGAGGTAAAACAGCATTTTACTTTGCTTGAAGACTTTAATTGTTTTACTCATCACTGAAAAATGTTTGCTTCTTCCATCCTGTCTATCCTTGTGACGTTGTAAAGGGTTCAAGCAGAATAAACAAATCTGTGCACTTCTTGTTGCCAAGATTTTGGGCTTGTCTCCAAACCTGTAGACTACATGAATGACCCTGCTCCTTAACTTGTTGTAAACAATAATGGCTCTTAACAGTCAGAATTTTTAGGAGGTCCTATTCTCATTGTGCATGAGTGTCTACATGATTCATGAGTTTTGGATTGCTTCTGAGGTTTCCTCCAAGAGATATTTAGGTGGCTGTGATATTATCAGGAGTAGCTAGAGAAACAAAGGCTTTTGCACAGAAAAGTTGGCAGGTAAGGGAATAAGGAAATTATTTTCAAATAACTAACTTGTTTCAATGTATCTTTATCATACTGAAATCTAAACATATTGATTTATATTACGGCTTTGGCATCATAAATGCTTGATAAGATTATTTATTAAAATAGTTCTGTTCTTTCTTGACTTTCCAACACGCACTTACAACAAAACGTCTAAACACACACATGCTACACAATTGGCTGACTCCAGCTCACCTCCTCAACACAACTGGATTGTATGAATATCCACATCGCTCATAAAGAAATCCAGCATTTGTGGGTGCAGGCAGATCATAGAATGAGACTTCAGAGCTAAAACTACAAATAGACCTAAGTGTTACTTCCGACATGGTATTTTACATGGATCCTTCAAATTCTTGTGGCTGAGGGCTGTGCACATTCACATTACTGCTGGCAAAGCCCCATGGGCCTTAAGTCTCCATCAGAGAAATTATAACAACCTTCAAGCTGTCATTTTGCTGAGACCCCTGTGTCACATCAGAGACAAAGCAGAGTTCTCAGACTAACTCTTTGCTTCACGGTCCTTTCTCTAGAACCTACTTCAGGGCATGCTGTTCTTTGAGCACAGTTATTATACTTGGCTTTGCACCATTCAGAGGTAGCAATGAAACTTTCTGATGTTGCCATGTATGTCCCATCTCATCCCGCAGACTAGTAACAGAACTGGACTGGTTTCCTGACAGTTTGCCCGCCCTGCCAGGGAGATGCTCAAAAAACTACCTGCAGAAACCAAGATGTGGGTTGAAGCTCCTGACTCAATTAACAAGCACCCTACTTTCCTCTTCTGCTGTCAAGGACAAGGCATGTCCCCACAGGTTTCCATAAAACAGTGCTAATGTGGCTTAGGTTCCTAATCTACAAAAAATTCAGAGCTGAAAATTCCAGGTAGAGGCTCTCAAATAGTCATGTCTTCATTCATCCAGGACCAGGTATCTAGAAGCTCTTAGTTTTGCCCAGCCTCCTATTTTCTACAGGTTGCCCCACACATTTTTAAGCTCTGCTTTCTGTCTTTGTACTCCTATTTACTCATCTAATTTGCTTACAAAGATCCTGAGTTTTGATGCTTGGAACAACCAAGCCTGCTTATAGATAGAGTTTTGAGTGACTTTTCCAAAACTAGGCAGAAAGTAAATGCAAGAGCCAGGAACAGACGCCAAGTTTCTTGTTTCATAAACTCCTGAGTTAACTACTTCTGCTCTTAAGAATCAAGTGTGGAAAAACATAACAAAGGGGAATAAGAAGGAAAGATTTCAAAGAACTAAACCCAACATGAGCTGTTCAGATTTCTTGAATGCCTTGTGTTGCCAAACATTTACATCTTTGAGCACTGCTGGAATTCTCAAAGCTAATGGATAATTTTCCCTACAAATTTTATTACTGTAGAATTTGATTCTGCTACCCTTCTGTGTCTTGGTCAGTCCCGCTTTTTTCCCCCAAGACCAAAAGAAGCCTTTAAGCTTTGAGGGGACAGAAAACTTCCAAGTGCAGAAGCTAACTTTTACTTTGATTCCTTCTTCTTTAAAAAAAAGAAAGAAAACAAGGAAAATGAGCAGATGAAACCCATGTTACCCTCTAAGTTTTTTTCCTTGTTAATGAAATTTGCCTTCCCTTATGATGCTAACTTTTCCCTGCTGTACTACCCAGGACAAGGTAACACTGAATATGAACCAGATCCAGTGAGAAATTCTCTCCTCACATCATTTCCCTGCCAGGAAAGTCAGATTTGCTGCTATCTGAACAGTTCTTGGAGGTGGTTTGGCTTTGGCAAATCTTGTATGAGACCTATGAAAGAAGCTGTGCTGGAAATCTCTGTTATTTTATGTCGGCTCAGGAGGATGCTTCTGACTTTCCAGCAGTGCTTTAAAAAGGCTTCATAAGGAGCTGGGTGCTCAGTGACCAGGGTCTGTGGGACTTCCGGTAAGGAAATTTAGCAAGCAGGTTTGGGTGTATATTTGATGAGTTGCTTTGAGGTAAAAAAGAAGAGGAGAGAACACTAAGATTGACTTTATAACAGCAATTTAATATGCCTGAATATAATTTCCACAGCAGTTGCTACAATTAGAATGCAAACATTTTTAAACAAACATCTACTTTATTTCTTGGGGGAAAAAAATATATATAAATGAATAAAACCAACAACAGTGAAGAAGAAGTAACTGCCTGGCTCCTGATCAGCAAGGGAAAAAATAAAAATGATACTAATTTTAAAAAAAAGTAAAAAAATGTGGCTGCTGTGCATCATAGGGGAGAGGAAAAATCCAGTAAACAAGACAAAACAAACCTAATTGGAAACAGGGCTTCAGTGGCACTCCAAGATGGAAGGTAAGTGGAGGGAATGGGAAAGCTGCTGAGAATATTAGAAGAACTGTAAAACCCAAAAAAACCAAGGGGAGCTGAATGAAAACAACAGTCTGCTTAGAAAAGTAAACTTAGGGGGGAAGGGAGAACATGCAAAGGGAAAACAGATGCACAGTGAGACAGTGCTCAAGAGACAGAGGGAGATGAAAGCAGTCTAAAACAAGAGGGAAACTTGGAGTGAAAAAAAGGAACAACAAACTAAGCCAAACAAAAATATTGGTAGCAATGCCTCGTTGACCTTCATGTGATGAGATGGCTCTGGGGAGGCTTGTGGCATTTTACCAAACAGGAATGTAACAGCAAGGAGCACACTGAGGAACTTGAAACTCAGAAATGCTGTCTTACTCAGGATTGGGTTTGAAGTCTTGTCCCAGTTTGTACCTCAGTCACGCAGATCTGAGATGGAGCAGATGACAGGAGCTCTGAAACTGAGTCAAGGTACCCATCTGAGGTTTGGCTTCATCCCAGAGCATCCAAAGACAGCCTGATCCATAAGAAGCTGAGCAGTCTCTCCCAGTGGGCTGTAGGTGCACATATCTCCCATAGTCTTGAAACTAGAAGGTCTACAAAATCATGATTTCCAAGCACAAGTTAGATTACTTGTAGGAGCGTGTCCTTTCTGCTAGATACACAAAAACAAACTGTCATGGAAAAAAGCTGCTCTTTAGAGCTTCTGTGGAACCTGTTGGAAACCCACAGTTGTTCAGAGCACTGCAACCATACGCTGAAGGTCTTCTGATATGAAGAGGTTTCTCTGGGCTTGAACTCAAACCTTGTGACTCTTACATGGTTATTCTGGAGAGGTGGCAAGGAGGTTTAGCTGCTTGTATTCCTCCTCAGGCAACTCAGTTTGGTGAGTTAGTGCAAACTGATTTTCATGAGCAATTTAAACTAATACAAGCAGGTAAATGTCTCCCTATTATTTTCTCTTCTCCCTCACCTCCCCATCTTCCCTGCTGTGGTATGGGAGAATCAGGGTGACAGAATGTGAAAGCACCCAAACAAAACGTCCTCAGAAAGATCTGCCTTGTGAGCTGTGTGGGAACAGATGAAGTAATAGGGTTGAAAAAGGATAAGGAGGAAAGTCAATGAGTGGCATACATGGGCTCTCCAGACATTGTTTGGGTAGTGAAGCAAACTGACTTTGACAGTGGTCCCATGAGTGGTGACAGTCTGGCATAGCATCCATCTGTGGTATAGAAGGTCAGGGCAGGAAGCAGTGAAGAGGCTCAGTAATGTGATTCCCATGTGCAAAGATGCTGCCTCCGTGGTACTGCCTTGTGCTATGCATGCTAGAAGACCAAGGGCATTCATGTCATGGGTCATTCAGACCATTCTTCTGAAAAACACTTAAAAGACAAAGTGGTCTTAAGGTTTCCTTTCTGATCTTTTCTGCTGGGAATGCATTCCTGACAGGGCACAACAAGACAAAGGATGAGATCTGAAAACTATTGCTGATGTTTACCTTGACAGGGCGTGGCAGACCCAGAAAGGATCTGAGTTTTTCTTGGGAGAATCTGTCATGTATTTGACTTGTTCAACTTTAGTGTTCAGGGGTTTCCAGAGCATCAGATGAGTCTTGTCAACAGCATTAGCAAAAAGAGCTGTGTCTGGGATCCTGAAGATGGCCCCAGAGGGAAGCTCAGCTTCTTGCTCAGAATTGTGACTTTGGGTTAGTGAAATAGCATTAAGTACTGCTGCCTGTGTTATTCCCATCTAGTGAAAAAGTAGAGGTTTTATAGCCCAGACTCTTACCTTCTTTCAGCCTTCGTCTCTTCAGAGTATTTAAATGTATTGGTCTCTCCAGTTTCTCATTGACTTCAATGGCTACATGTGTATTAACAGAACAAACATTGCCAGGAGTCATTTTTTGGCTTGGAGACTAACAGTCTGGTTACATTCACACTATCAAACTCTGTTAGCCTCTGAAACAGGATGACCACATCAGCTATCTATTGGAAATGGTCCCAGGAGTGTGCCTGTTGCTACACCATCCCTGGGAGCAGCCTGGAGGAGACATGGCAGCCTGGCAAAGTCCACCCTGGCAACATGACAGCAGAAGCCACCAGTGAGGTCTGCCCAAGGAACTAGCTGTTCTCAATGATACTTAGGCAAAGACCAAACTGCCCTGTGACTGCTAATCTCTATTCATTGGTTCTCACTGTACTGATGTCAAAACTAGTAGAGAATGGTTGTACCTTGGTACAATTTCCTTAGTCAAAAGACATCCAAAATCCCTTTAGGACAAATCCTCAAAGACATATATAATTTCCTCACCTTGTAAAATTCCAGGGTTTTGCCTTGAACTGGTGTCTGCCAGGAGAATTTTGGAACAAAATTAAATCTTCTGTCCAAATACAAGAGGGGTAAAATTTCAGTTTCTCCTTTCTGTTTTGTTTAGAGAAAGGTCATGAGTGGTTGCTTTCTGTCAGAACCAAAGTTCCTCAAAGTCTAAATCTCCTAGAGAAAGAGTTTTGGATCACTTTCATTATAAGGAACAACCTCCAAATCCAACAACATTCGTACTTGGGATTTAGGTGTGGGCCTATTAACAAATTAGGACTGTACATGATGCTAGGTTGAAGATCCAAACTTGCTGAAATGTTCAAAGAATGATCAGATATGTGGTTTTGGTTGAGCTCCATCACTGTTTTAAAGGGAAGAAAGTAGTTTGGACTTCACTGATAAAAGAAGCTTGCACTTGAATCATTTTATACCAGAATGTGTTAAATATACCACAGCAGATTCATATGGCAAGGAAGTATTTTAAGCATTGCAACGAGTTAACTGAAAGGAACCATAGGAAATGTATACCAGAAGTTAATTTTTTCCAGTTCTTTTTCAGATCTGCACCCTGCCTGTGTTAGCTGTTGTGCAGGGCGGCTTATTTTCACTTAGAACTGTCTCGGAATCATTATAAAATACAACTCACATGCCGCAAGGACACAGGGAGTGTCTGGGCTTATATATTGCAGATGTCCATAATTTAACTGGACCAGCAGGTGACCAGGATTACAAGGTCACCTTTTGACAGTGATCGGCTCATGGCTGAACAAGGGCAGCTGACAGTAGCACACTGAGACTGTTGTACCCATGCTCAAGCCTGGCACTCAGACACTTTCCAGCAAGTCTGTTGTGGGTATTCAATGTTCTCTGCCTGATATCTGTCCCTTGAGGTTAATAATAATAATGCCTTTTGGCCCTAAAAAAAAATGTGTCAATCCAGGGAGGTGGTGGTTTTGCTTAAAGGTAAAACAATCCAGGGAGCTTTCAGGTCTAGATGCAACAGTCAGTGATTATTGAGCTTATCTCGACATTTATTAGTTGTTAATGGCAGTGCTTCCAGAGAGCGAAGCACATTCTGGGCAGCCACACAGCATCCTTGGCCTGCAAAAGTTGGTAGTTTAAGAACAAGCAAACACTAAATGGAACAACAAAAATAAAAATGGATTTTGAAATTGGTTTGTTGTTTCTTTTTCTTTGTCATTAAAGCTCGGTTGGGTCACTACTGGTCAGATGGCGGTAGACGGTTTCTGAGAGATGGAAATATTCATGGAGAAGGAAGCTGCGGGTTGACCTAGGTAGACATGGTGAGGCCAGTTGAAGATCCTGGTGTGGTGAGTGCCAAAACCAACCAGTATTTGGCTATAGTCTGGTGACAGCAGCAGAAATTGTGATCAAGAAGGAGGTCAGCAGAGAATAAATAATGGCAACTCAGGAAGTCACATTAAGGAGTGTTGCCTCTTTGAGAAGCCCATGGTACTAGAACCAGCTGTGATAGTTGGTGAACCTGAAACTATGGAAATACAGCTGCTCCCTTCTCAATAAAAGCAAAATCCTGAAAGGCTGAGAATCTTTTGGGTGGTCCTTCCTATCAATGTTTTGTGCTCTCTTGCAACTGAGGCTAGAGAAAGGATTTAGATGGCTCCATGATCAGGCCAGGCTGATAAACGGCAATGCAACAAGACAAGTGCACATTACATGTCAAAGATAAGTCATGGGAGCTCAGTGTCAGCTTAACTAGCATGAACCAAGTAATTTCTGAGTACTTTTTGCTCACCAAACTCTTCTTTGGACTATTGCCTTAGCGGATGACATGTGACACAAAAAGGCCTTTTTTCTCCAAAAGAAAAGCTTCTTCCAGAGGATAAGAGAAACATCCCATTGTAGTGACTGTAGAGCAGAGACAAGTGGATGAATGGCCAAGGAGAAAAAATGCAGCTAGTCACATCACTGAGTGTTTCAATATAATTTATTATTTTCTGTTTTCCACCCACGTCCAGAAACTGAAATTCAAGTCTGAAATCTTCATCTCTATGATTTGGGTCTTTTGGCCTGTCTGGGCCTTTCCATTTGTAAAGCATGGGTAACAGTGACAGGTAGCCTCAGTAGCTGCAGAAAATGTCCCCATGAAGAAATTTGCAGCTCAGAGAGAACAGTATCATTATTGAGAGCTTACAAAGGACTGTGTAAAATTGTTTTTTTAAAAAATAAATTACTTCCTGGGGGTAATCTCATATCTCAGGTCATCTCATACCATACCCATGTCTCTTCAGATCGTAACAGTTATAGTGGAAGCAGGACCCAAGCCATATGGTTCCTGACACACAGGTCTGTGTCAAGTCTATCAAAGCTAGTGCGTTTAAAATTATGGAAGTTATTTAGGCTCTTGCATTTGAAATACGAGAGGCTGCTATCTGTGCAGGTCCTCTAACAGACCTTTGAACACTTTGGATTCCTACTGGCAGATGCACTACATAGGGACAAACTCCTTTTAAATAAGTTTATGATAACTGCATAGGCTTCTCCACTGCATGATTGCTATAAGTGTCAGTGCCACAGCAGAGGTGCCCCCACATATCCGAAAAGGAGCCATGTATCAGTCCTTCTCCAAAGATGAGCCTGTCTGCTACCCCTCAGGGTAATAGCAGATTTTGGTAAAGCTGGCAGATGCTGCTCCTCTGTACTACTCCAGGCTGCTCACAAACTATCAAAGGGATCTCTTATGTCTCTCTGTGCTCCTCAGTTTTATTTGCAGCTATAAAGTGTAGGGACTTAAAACAAATAAAATTCAGCAGATAATCATAAATGTGTCACTCCAGATCCAACGACCTTTGAGTCCAAAATCCAGTTTGTTAAGAAGGCAGGAACCTAAAAAGGCTGCCGAGTTTGGGTTGGGGCATTCACACCAAATACAGCAGCACCCTCAAAAGTGTGGAAATGGCTTAGCTTTAAAGTTTTACAAGTGCTTGGGAGGGACGATGGCTTGTAAGAGCCAGGCAAGATGCCTAGGAGCTTAAACAATGCTGAGTGCGGCTCAAAAAGCACTCCCTGTGGACAGACCATCTTTTCAACACAGCCAGAGATTACCCATATGTCTTTAATGCCCGTTGAATGCTACATGTTGCATTGATTGTGCCCAGCAGCTGAGCACTGAACAAATAAGCTGCCGCTGCTGTGCTGGATAGGGGAACAACCTGGTGTTGCTATGACATTCCTTGTCAAGTTTTCAGACCCAAATGGATCCCACATGGAGGAGCACATCAGGCTCCATTGGCAAACGGGAGATTTGGAGGCTGGAACACTCCCTGTCTCCTGTTCATAGAAACAAAGCATCTTTTATGTTTCTTTCCAACCAGGACAAAGGGCTGAAATAAATCATCAAGTGACCCAGCCACTCCCTTGCTATTATAACAAGCAGTTGGAGGGCCACCAAAACTGGGCACTGCTGCTAGTCACACAGGCGCTTTCCCATTTGCCTTTTATTTGGATTCACTGCTGGCACTCTGGGGGTTTGCCACTTCTTTCTTTGCCTCCTACTGTCCAGAGACACTACTAGTAAAACCCCAAAGTGATATTAAAAAAGGGAAGCTGGGCTAGCAGCCAGCTGTTGCAAACAGATGTGCCTGTGAGCATCATGAAGAATAAGCAAATTTAGCTGATCCAGCCTGCTTGCAAATCAGAGTCCATTGTTGGATGGGGTACAACATGAAACTGCAGGTTAAATAAATCCCAGGGCACAACTTCTGCAAGCTGTGGAAAGCTTCCAGAAAGGTGTCTGGGACTCCTCTGTGACAAGTTTGAAGAGTTCTCTTAGAGCAGATAGTAGGTGCCCAAACACCAGCACTATAGCATCAAAAATATCTTCATTTTTAAGCTCACTTTGAAGGTAATAGGAGAGAGAAGTGCATTTTAGGGTTTCTAAGGTGTTCATGTTGGAAGGGATTGTTTTCCGTGACCTTGTATATGAAGGAGGTCTACAGTGGTGCTAAAAGCAGGTGACCAAGACTTTTGCTGCTGCTTCAAAGCCATCTTCCCTCCATTCTACCCCTTGTCTGGAGTCTGCCCTGCACTACACAGAAGTGGTGGCTGGGGCTCGTTTCCTACTTCAAACCACAGCCTCAAGGAGCAGCGAATTTGGCGATGCCCTGCAAACCAGCTGCTATTCTGGGCCTGCTGCCTCTGCTGCTGGAAGAGGAAAGGCACAGCAGGGGGGGGAGGCTCCAGCTGGGAAGGTGGGGAGGGCAAGAGGAAAACCGGGAGGGAGCTGCCTGAACAATTTCACAGCAAAGGCAGCGTATGAAGTTGCGTCGGTTCGTGGTCTGCACTCTGGGGCTTGTCTGTGGGAAGCCTGCAGGGGTGTTGCAACCTGCCAGTGCCAATAAACATCACCACAAGACCAGAGGAGCTCAGGGCCTGTAATATGAAAGGCAAAGGGAGGAAAATTAGAAGCAAAAATATGAAGTTAATAAAAATCCTTTATCCAATCACACTCTAAAAAGAGCACAGCCATGGGCTGGAAGCAGCAGACGGGCGATCTGAGCCCTCACTTTGCTTAATTACCTAATAGCTTGCAGAGCCCCTTCATTTTTTATGAGTTGCACATTTATTTGCAGCTGTTCTGCCTTGAAGAATTCATGGTAGATGGTGGGGGTGTCTCTGCTCATGCCCCCTGCCTGAATGTAGGGCGATGGGGCTCCATGGCCCAGACACTCCAGATCTCAAGGTCTGAACTGGCTAAATACCTTTAAGTAAATAATATTTCTTATTCAATACATAATTTGCTGGCTAAGAGAAAGAAATCCCCCCTCCCAGCTGTTTGCACAACAGGTCCTCTGAGCCGTCTGTCTAAGTCCATATTCCCAAGACAGAGGGTTGATGATTTCCTGAAGATCAGCAATTGTGCCTGTGGCTGGCTGGGGCCTGGCATGGGCTCCTCTTTGGTTTCCCTGCCCTGTTATTACTGAAAGAAAACCCCTTCCCAGCTCATCAGCTCTCCTGCTGGGAACAGCTCCCAGAGCAGGAGGCGGGTGGGATGCTGGAAAATCTTCCAGCACTGGTGGGTGCATTTTGCAGATGCAGGGCCAGACCTGGACACGGACAACGTAGGCACACAGCTGCCCGGGTGTGGGCAGAGCCCTGGACCCTGATAAATTATGAGGCTGGGCACTGTAAATCAGTATTTTGTTCCAGATCAGACTACTGATGTATTGCTGGAGTGTGCTGTATTCCCCTGTGTCCTGAGATCTTTGCTGCTCCATGGGCATTTTGTCTGCATGCCCCATTCCAGCATCCCAGTTCTACCAGAACATACTCCTGTGTCCCCATCCAGTGACTGAGCTGCACACATAACCATTTCAAAACTCCACTGCTGGCACCAGGCTGTGCTGATGGCACGGTCACAGCATGTTGCCATGGCAGAGAAAGTCAAGCTCTGCCTTCAGCAGATTGTGAGATGTCAGGTAGAGTTCCCTGTGCTGACAAAGGATAGCTTGATACCTGCTGCTTCAGCACATCCCAGGAATAAGCAGTGTCTGAAGACCTCTCTAATCAAGAAGAAATTGCTTGTAAGGCACCCACGACATGAGCACTTTGGCTTGTGATTATCAGCTTGCTTACCAGGGTGAAATGTGAAGGTACCATACCAAGAGTGTTTGTCCTGCAACACTGGGTGATGACTTCTGGACTCTGCTTCTAGCCTTTTTTATGGGGGAGGTTTTGTGCTGAGATAATTATGGAAAAACATGATGGTTTTCTCAGGGTTTTTAGATGCAAAGAACAGCAGTCGTGACTGACATGCAGAGATGAACACTGACCACCTGGAAGGAGCTGATGGCTTACTTTGCAGCTGAGCACTATTAACCCCACCTGGTCATTAATCCCCAGGAAATTGAATTGTCTTACGGAACTGGAGGATAAATGGCTTGAGAGGACCTTGTGAGATTATCTTATCTGACCTTCTGCCATGTGACATCAGAGATCCCCAATTCCAACACTTTTTGGTATTACAAGCTAAAACCCTGAGAAGGAGATGGAAAGGAGAAAAACATAAAATAGTGTTTAACAAGAACTGCAGTATTATTCAATGTGTGCCCTATTGTTATTCCCTATCTGCTGGCAGATAGGTGTTGATATAACCAAAGAGGAGAGATTTCTTGTGGCACAAATCATCTCAGTAAAAATTTGGGCTGGGCATCTGATTGCTGTTTGTACATTAGGAAGGTCTTTCTGTCCTCCACCTGTAGTATGTTACTGCCTAAAGGTGATCGGCTCTCAAAGCAAAGCCTGCCCACAGGTTCTGGTCATTCAGTCTGTGAGGCAGTGCCAGCTGTGCATATGAAGGATGCCTGCCCTGGTCAGGGTTGTGTGTTCCCACACCTACAAGGTGACAGTGGTTGATCAATTGGTTGGCTTTTCTCCTGGCAATCACAGCTGGGCTTTGTATAATGATGCTTTTGCAGTCCTGCTCAGTGCACCACTGCTGTGGTGAGACAGCAGAGAGATACCTCGTTACCTGACAGGTTAAGCTGGACCCAGAAAACTGGTATGACTCTGCACATAAGGAAAAATTCCTGATATCTCCACCTTCAAAACCAGTGTGAAAGGTAAGTGCAGTTCATTATAATACGTTCTAATTCATGCAGTTAGATTAATAAGCAGGCTGTGTGATTTCAGGGTCCCTCACCCAGGTGTTTGGATGTGGACGCACAGAGCATTGTCCCAGTCATAGAGAGATCTCTGCGTGGCTTTTGGGGTGTTTCCTAGGTACCTGCAGGGCCCAAGTGAGAGGTGCATCATGCATGATCACTTCACTGAGCTTTTACTCATGTTTCTTTGCTCTACATGGGGTTTCACCACCTTGAGTGCTCCTGGTACCAGATGTCGAGCACTGCCATCACCCCAGCACCTTGCACTTGCCAGGAGCCCAGTTAAACATGGATGGCCACAGACACACCATCTACTTTTTCCTGCTGAGGTTGTGAGCTCTGCCTATCTCTATGTAGCAGAGCACAGCAGTGTCCAATGAAGCTCAAGGCTTCACACGGATCAACCTGTAAGAAAGGTGAAATGTTCCCCTTCTGGATTTCATGGGCCATGGGACCTTGGGCTGAAATCTTGGGCCACTTACTGTTGTGCCTACACAGGACCAAAAGAGTCCAGTGCCAGGTGTTGTTCTGGCAATTATGATTTTTAGGCTGATATTATTCCTGGTCAAATCAACTACATGGTCTTTTCTTGGGAAAAGAATAGCTTAGTTACATTTCAATAGCAGTCGGAGAATGTTTTCTTCAAATTGAAATAAAAGTGACAAAATTCAAACCAATATAACTTTAGTGGTTACATGAAAAATGTTCACACAAGCATCTTTTTCTGCATTTTACAGCTCCATTTTCCAAATTTGGGGTCATTGTAAAATCATTTTATCACACATTGAAAATATAAAAAAAATAAGCATTTTTTTCATGCTCATTGATTTTTTGAAATAGAAACTCTAAGGCTTCAACTACATCCCAGTCAGATTTAAAAGAGACATAAATAACTGAAAAGGTTCAGGACTCAAAAGGAATCTTAAAAATTAAGATGACCTGGCAATAAAATAAATATAATCATAGAATAGTTAGGGTTGGAAAGGACCCTAAGATCATCCAGTTCCAACCCCCCTGCCATGGGCAGGGACACCTCACAGATTTATTTTATTTTAAAAAATAAAATATTTATTTTATTTA
>JANRGW010019666.1:0-10894 GCA_024733675.1 Psilopsiagon aymara | reverse complement strand
TGGGAGGTGTCCCTGCCCATGGCAGGGGGGTTGAAACTTAGGTGATCTTAAGGTCCTTTCCAACCCGAACTATTCTATGAGTCTGTGATTCTGTTGTCCCATAGAAGCTTTTGTATTTTTTCCTGCTGTTTCCATCCTGGCATCCTTCTGTTTTACCATATCTAGATGCTATCACTGAAAGATCTAATCAATGGAAATTAAAGCATGGTTCTTGAAATAGCTTCCAAGGTTGGTCTTGTACACAGCTTCTCCAGTGGATGCTGTCTTTCTTACTTCCCAGATGTTTTTACATGCCTTGGAAGGGTAAATGCAAGTATTTGCAAGATTCCATTTTCTGACGTTGGAATGCCACATTAGAGTTTCTTCTGTGGTCCTGCTGTAGTGGGATTTTTTTCATGTATTTTTCTAGTCCTATAATAGGTTATGTTATCGAGACAGATCTTTACAGAAGAGAGATTATTCAGCTATTTTAAAAATACTACAGAGCAGCATAAGAGAACAAGCGAGGGGTTTTTTGTGGGGGAGGAGAATAGGAAGTTCACACAGGTGATCTCAGTCCTGTGCCATCTCTATCCTTTGCTCTCCCAGCATGCTTATGAATCCATGCTATTAATGGTCTACTTACGGGTTGAATACAATGTGTGATTCATGCACCAAGTAATCAGCACAGGCTCCCAGCCAGGGGTGTCTGGGTTTGTTTGGATTGTGTTTTGATTTATTTAGATTAGCTGAATGGTTTGTCCCTTTTGCTAGAGGTAGTAGCTGAAAAGTGAAAGTTGAGGAAGAAAGAGTGCTTGATTACTGTGATAATGAACTTTGAAAACGCTGAACTGTCAGCCTTTGAAATAGGTTACAGTGTTTGTGTCTGTTCATCATGATACAGATTTTTAGATTAAATTTAGAGGAGGTTCTTTTGCTGTGTGCTGCTGATAATGGGGGCTGGTTAGAACTCTCTCTTGAACAACAGAGTTCACACAGTTTTTGTACCTCTTGCATTATGCCTACCACCATTCAGAAATCTCCAATTTAAAGCAATGTCATCCATATGATTATGTAATTAATAAGAAACTCTAATATATATTAATCTTAAAAGTATAAAATTATAACCTTTTGAGGGGGTAGATTTCTGGTTTGTATTTAATGTGTTTGCTTTTTGTTTGTTTAAGATGCTTCTTGCCGGAGCAGTAAGAATTGCGGATAAAATTGAGTCTGGTAAAACATCTGTAGTGGTACATTGCAGTGATGGTTGGGATCGAACTGCACAGCTCACAGCGCTAGCTATGCTTATGCTGGACAGCTATTACAGAACTATCAAGGGGTTTGAAGTTCTCATAGAGAAAGAATGGATAAGTTTTGGCCACCGATTTGCAATGGTAAGCTGAAAGATTTCCTATGCAGTTTGTCAGTTTCAGAGCTTGTATTTTGAACAGCATGTTTTCTCATAGTACTCTGCTGCATTTTAGTTATCTCATGTGTCCTTCTTTTAATGGTGTGATTGAGTCAGAGAATTATGACCTGTCCGTTTTTAACAGGAAATCTCTGTGTGAGACAGTATAAAGTAAGTAAGAATGAAGCGGCTTGATCATAATGGTTAGAAAAAATCATGCTTTTTTTGTAAGGAATAGAGACTGTAGCGCATTGCTTTATCTCTAACAATCTTATGAATGGAGAAACAAGGAAAACAGTTAAGGTGTCTAGAAGGTAACATTGCTGGAACCTACTCTGATTTAAGGTTGAAGTGTAATTTAACACATAGGCTAGAAGTGAATTAGAACGTAAATTATTATGATGATTTGTGGGCTCTGACTCTGAGATCATTTCAGGAGAAATGACATGTAGTTATGGCAGATGGATATGGAATAGTTTTTGTTTCAGTACAGTCTTAGTAAATACCTACCAGTTTGATCCCACTGGTAGAGATAAATGGTTGTGCAGCAAAAGAGGGGAGGAAACAACTTTGCGCAGCTTTGTTGACCAAGTGTCATTCCAGGTCTTCTCAACAGCAAAGGCATATCCATATGAACACTGGAATGTGTTTTCAGTAGTTGAAAAATATGGGTTACCATTACGGAATTTTATATGCAGTTTGCCTGTCTTGTTCCACTATTGGAACATATTTGAGAGTTTCTGAGGTTTTAAGTGTTGGGTCAGTAGTGTAAATACACTAGACTGAAATTAAAAGTTTGATTTGACTTTCAGCGAGTAGGACATGGAGATGATGATCATGCTGATGCAGACCGATCTCCCATTTTCCTTCAGTTCATTGACTGTGTCTGGCAAATGACAAAGCAGGTAAGATGCTTACAAGTATATTTCTAAGGAGTCTCAGGCTTTATTTCGGGAACATAATACATTTAGGAGAACACATTCCTTTGCAGAGCAGAAACATGTTTTGCTGAATTTGGTTGTGCAGTGACTGCACCATGCACGCATACAGAAACTTTTGCTCAAAGTGAGGTACAAGGAGCTAGAGTAGAAATATTGATTTAAAACCCAAATACCAGCAATCGTTTTTGTTTAAAATAGGCTTTCAAAGGATTTTCTGATTACATAAATGAGGGTTATTGATGAGGTATATTATTTGCATTGCATATTCACTGGTAGAGTGCATGTTCATGCAGATTTATATTGTCCTCAAGAAACAGCAAAAATCCAGGCTGATTGTGAACTGAGGGGAGTAAAGGGTTCTTCTGTGTGTGTCAAGTGTGAAATATAAGTTCATGTTGGCTTCATTATACATACAGGACAGCCTTTCTAACATACAAGCCTATTCTCAGATAAGTTTGATTACTTCCAGCAGTACCATTAGCTCTGTATCAGGGGATATCTTGGAAATTAGTGATATTTGAGATATCACAATGTCAAAACTCTCTTTTTTTTCTGAGTATGTTAAATTACAGTATGGCTTTAGCCTTCATTTTCCTTACTTGCACCTCCATGAGCATAAACTTTAGATTTTTCTGAGCTTTTATATTGCTGTTCTTTAATGGGTTGTCCACATGAAGGCTTTATTTCCAAGTAACTAGAAGTGCTCGACTCCTCTTTTTATTTTTATCTCCTTGAAGCCTAATATAGCTCTGTGCTCTTATAGTAAAAGCAATTATACTGAAGTCTGCATAGTATGTGATTTGTTTTGAAGAGAGGAGGTTAACTGTCTGGTTCCATATGATTCTAGGGCTCCCAGGTCTCTTAGCTTAGTCTTCTTGTTCTGAAGTTGGTTCTTAAAACCTTACATCATAGTTTCCAAAACTTGTATTCATAACAGTCATCATTGGTGCTTTATGAAAGTTCCCTGCTGTAATACTGGACTCTTGTTCAGAGTCCCTTGAAAACTGTTGCTTTCTGTGTATCTGTATTTCAGCATTAATGTGCTGCTTAGTGTAGCTGGAGGAAATAAATGAAAAATTCTGCCCCTCTCAGAGGAAAGCTGATAGCAATAGCAAAAGAGGCAGTTCTAAACACCTGGCAGGAACAAAAGTCCTCTGGGGAGATCCTTAATAGAGAGCAGCCTCTTCTATTTTTGTGATCCCCCTTGCCGCCTCCTGTTTCTTGCCATAAACAGTTTAGTTCCTTGTACTTAAAAAAAAAACCCCAGCAGACGGGGGGTGGAGAGGAATCTGTGAAGCATTTTGCCAATACCACATCTGTTCAAAACCTACATCCAGAAACTGCTCTGAAATATGTGAATGGCAGCGGCATTGAGAAATTATTATTGTTACAGCAGGGTGGGGAAAAAATGAAAACTGCGTTCTTGGAGAGTTCTTGCCCGCTTATTTTTATCTTTTAGCTGGCTTTTAACTCCTAGAGAATAGATGTGCATATTGTGATTACCTGATATAGACCTATGAAAAACAGAGTTCTGTTTTATCTTTGTGTAGATCATTCCCTTGTAAAACA
Organism: Psilopsiagon aymara; assembly: GCA_024733675.1. NCBI lineage: Eukaryota > Metazoa > Chordata > Aves > Psittaciformes > Psittacidae > Psilopsiagon > Psilopsiagon aymara. The sequence continues at coordinate 6,997 of JANRGW010019666.1, read as the reverse complement.
GTGCTAGTTTCATGCTTTAGAAACCATGGTAAACATACCTGAAATATTCCAAAGCTCAAATAAGTATTAATGACTGTGGGGGGGTGTCAGGGCTCGGATCTGGGCTTGGGCTCTAAGCAAGCAAATTTTTTAGGTTCTGAGAACTACATTCTTAAAACAGTCGACTTAATGCAGTGAGAGAATCTCTTAACTTCCCACTAAAATACAAATTTCCACATAGCTTCAGACAATGAAACTTAATACTTGACAGCCTTATATCTTCCCTTGGTTTTTTATGGTCTTCATGGCGCACAATTACAATAATGAGAACTTGAGAGGAGTACAGTGATATCAGATTTTAATAAAAAATGTATGGTGAAGTAATTTCTCGTAGTAAATTCTGATGATTTTGAATAGCAGATGTCAAACTGGAAAAGCTACAAGTGATCTGATGCAATACTGATGCCCTGTTAAAAATTAAACAAAACTGTAAAATTTGCATGTTGTATTGCAGCTCAGCTAGCAGCTTTCTGCCTTTCATACACAGTACATACACAGGAGGAAGGTTTGTTTAAAGTTGGTAGAAAGTTGCATCCTGCTTGTTACTGGATGTCATCCTTTGCCCAAGATGCATTTTCACTAGTTTCAGTGGTGTACTCTGTTATGATTCAGCTGACCGAATTCAGCCCAATTCCACAATCATAAAAACCATTTTAAATGTTTAAATGAGAATCATTTTAAAGTGTTTCAACTTTAAATGTTACTGTAGTAAAGAATGAGTTCATTGATTCTGCGTGTTTCTGAACCAGATGCCACTTGGCATCATCAGACTTCTTGAACAAGAGAATTCTTCTTTTAAATACCTTCTTCACAAAACCCCCCAACAACTCCAGCAACATCAACTGAGAGATTTTAATGACCCATGTATTCTCTCACAGTTAGTGGATTTGACAAGAAGTTTATTTTCATTTGGGGAGTTTTTCCACCTGAATCTTCAAACAGATGCTAATAGGATTGGAACTACAGAGGAAAGCATTTTTAGGTCAGTGATTTTTTAGCAGCGGTAATAGAAGCTTTACAGTCTCAATACATCAGCTCCAACAGTAGAACTCTTGTATCCAAAGACAGTGTTTCAATAAGTGCTATCACTTATTAATAAATTAGTTGGAGTGCAACCACTGAGGTATGGAATTTTGAATATGCTTCACTGGATTGGAATAGCAGACATGTCAACATTCATCTGATTAGTATGGACCCGTCACAACACAGAACCCTAATGTGACAAGGCTCATTAAGTGCTTTCAGCTAAAGAGAGTCCCTTTAGGAGAGGCTTTTGTCTTCAAAGTTATTTCCAATATTATTTTGATCCTTTGCAAATTGTTGTTGCTTTTTGTATCTGGTTGCTGCTTTGGGCTGGACACAGACGTTGAGGACTAAAACCCACTGAATTTTGCCCTGACTAGGTTCAGCACACCCACTTACGAAGTTCTGTTGATACCTTTTTAAACTCATAGGTGCTTTATCAACATCACTTTATTGTAATTGAGTTCAGGAGTGATTTCCTAGAGAGAAGGAAGTACCGTAAATGATGATGTGAATTTTTGAAGTGATTTTGAACATGACTGAAAAAGAAAATTTGATAATCTTAAGTTCCTGGATGTTTTATGAAAACAAATGTCTAGATGATTGAAAACAAGCCAGTGATTTGAGAGAGAAGCCCTAGCGTGAGCATGCTGTACTGCCAAACAGTATAGCCGGTGGATGGAAAGCTCCCATTCATTTTGTGAGCCATGATACTGATAATTTCCCTACTCACAATTTTCAGATGAAAGTTGTCATATCTTGACAGGTCTTGGAAAGAGAATGTCTTTGCAGTGTTTGGCTTACATCAAATGTTCTTTTGAAAGAACATTTCTTAAAACTTAGATCTTTCTGGGTTTAATACAAGCACACCCACTGTGTGTTACTCAGCTCCTTGCTTTCACCATGAATAAACATTTGCCCTTTGTTAAATCACAGATGACACTGAAGAGATTCTAGATCAGGTAGTCCATCCACAGTCCCAGTTGCTGTGTTATTCCTCCCAGCTATACTTGACTTTCTTTTTTCTTTTTTTTATTTAAAATAGCTCTTGAGTCACTCTGCCAAGGTGTTCAGTGTTCTTCAGTGGCACGTTACAGAAACCAGTCCTCTGCTTTCTTATGATCTAAACTATTGACTTGAGATTTCTCCGTATAGAAGGAAATTCTTCCTTCTGGATCTGTAACTTTGCATTTTAGACTTCTATAAAGTTTTATTCCTTTAGTGGGAATGAACAAAATTTGTTTCGTTTGTTCTGAAAATTAGCCTCTTACAACATTCTCTGTCATGGTAATGAGAGAAATGCTACTTCTGAAGTTTTCCTTTAGTCTTCTAATTTTTTTTCCTTCCTAAATGTTTATCATTTCATATCTGTGTTTGCAACCCTTGTCATACTGATCACAAAGTTATTTTGACACATCAAGCAGTTGCCATATGCAGTCCTATCGTAAAATCTGATTGAAGTAAGACCTTTTCCATCTGAATAGCTAGCAGCCCGTGAAGTTTGCATTCATCCCTTCCTTTATGATATTAGAGCACTACAGATTAAGATATATTTTTAACATTTTGGTTGTTTTAAAATTTCTAACTCTTTTTCCTCGAGTTAGTTTTTCCTTTGGTGGTGAATAAAGTGCCTGGGGGTGCTCTGTGGAATAACAGTACTTTAATTTCACATGTATAGGATTTACTTTCCAATAGAAAAGAAGAGAGATTAAAGGCTTATTGTACATAGCTGATGGTAAACTCAAGGGGTGAAATGGAGAAAAGTAACTTACTTGGATAGAAAGTAAAAGAAATATATTAAATATATGTTATGCACATTGTATGTGCAATAGACTTTATTATCCGATTCATTGCATGTTAGAATAGCAAATAAAACTCTTAAATATCATCCATCATTATTCCCCCTCCCTTGATTTCCTGTCCTGTAGCAAGAGACATAAAGCATTGTTGAAGACAGTTTGGGATGGGCTGGAACAGAATACTGTTTGAGCTCCTTAAACGGATTGCTTTGTGTCACCAGTTTCACATTAGCTAATGTTTCTATGTTTGCATTCTGGTATACTTGGATAGTGAATGTAAGGTTTATCTCTGAGGAGTACTTGTAAAGAAGTATGTAGGTAAAATGTATATTGCAGTGGGAGTTACTGCATTTGCTGAGTTTTCCTGAAAATAGTTGCTAAATAAAAAAAACATAAATCTTATCTGCATATTTTATTTATCTCTTATGTCTGAGTTTCTTTTTACACTGCTTAAAATGAGGTTTAAAGTAGTTTTTCTGATTTTTTATTTCAGTTCCCTGCAGCCTTTGAATTCAATGAGTTATTTTTGATCACCATTCTGGATCACCTTTACAGTTGTCTCTTTGGGACTTTCTTATGCAATTGTGAAAAAGAGAGATTAAAAGAGGTAAATAATTAGCATAATTCACATTCTTAACTTGCTTATTTTATATGAAAATGCTTAGAATGCAAGACCTAAGAACATCTGTACTGTGGTGTTGATACGTTTGTCACATAGTCTTAAATGACAATGTGGACATGAAATTTCATGGTATGAGAAATATGTACTGCATGCCCTGCTATTAAATTTTCTTTAGTTATTGCATGTTCAGAGGGTTGAGGGCCTCCGAAAGTCCTCTGTCAGATCTCAGACAACATACACAATTTCAAATAATCGTTATCAAACTCTATTAACATTTCTTTCACTGTTTCCAAAGGACCTCCCATGGATGACTTTGCAGGTCACTTTAGGATATAATTAGATGGAGTTTATGGTTAAAGACTACAGAAATTTGAAATACCTAAATGAATGAAGTTAATGAAGTCTCAAACTCAATGAAGTATTTTGCGTTTGAAAAAAAAATAATTAAAAAGTTTGTTAACATTCCAAATACACTTTTGCTTACTTTTAGCTTTGTAGTTTTGATACTTCATATTTTTTAAAGTAAGGAACAATTTGTTGCCATATTTAGTTTGCTATTTTTTCTGGTTTGTCTCTTCTGCTTCTATATGGAAAAAGTTGCATGTAAATACCACAAGATGGAGCTGAATAACGTGTTGTCAGCAAGTGCAGGATTTCCACATGGCTTTCTTTCATAAATGGTCAGATGCAATTCTTGATAAAGAAATGCAATTTAAGACACAGCAGTAGTAGAAACACACGGTTTGCAACACTGAAGGAGTGTAAAATTGCAGACCAGATCCTATACAAGTTCAGATTTCCAGTCTCTGATCTAACCATGATTAAGCTGATTACGTTTAGAATATTGCAACTTTCAGAAGTGCAAATAAAGGAAAATAGCCATTTTAAAGCATAATACCAATTGACAGGAGCAAATAGTGCAAGGGAGAGAACTGAATAGTTTTTTTCACAGGTGCCGTTTAAATCTTCTAAGCTACATATTTCAACTAATTTTCTGCTCAGAGTTAATTTAATTTTACTTTGGGTTTGTTAGTTGGTCAGTGTGTAACCATGTATTTAAGTAGCTGTAACCATTGCTGTGAATTCTGAGCAGTACGGATTTATTTTGCTCAACTAGACCTTAGTGTCTCTGAAACTAATATGCCCGAGTCTCCTTTCTCAGTTAGCCTTGGACCAGATTAAGTGCTGAAATGTTTTCCAGAAGTTTTAAGGCTCTTTAATGATCAGCTTCTGGAAGTGTTCTCAGAGAGCTTATGATTTTCTAGTAGATAAGGTAAAGTTCACAGGCAGAAATGCTGATCTGTAGATGCTAATCTCATATTTTAAGAGTTGACAATCCATATGATTAATTTTATTCTTTTTTCAATCAGGAGGTGACCACAAAGACTGTGTCGCTGTGGTCCTATATAAACAGCCAGTTAGATGAGTTCACAAATCCTTTCTATGTGAACTATGAAAACCATGTCCTGTATCCTGTTGCTAGTCTGAACCATTTGGAACTGTGGGTGAATTACTACGTCAGATGGAACCCAAGGATGCGACCTCAGGTATGAGCTTTCACATGACTTTTAGTTAAGAGCACAGAAATTAAAATATATATATTATTTTTCACAGTGTGGAATGCAGCATTTCATTTCAAAAGTGCTTATCTCTTGCACATAATTCAGCTTGATAGGAAAAAGGAGGATGTTTCTGTAGAAGATGCAGCATGTTTTCATACCTGGTAAAATGATGTTGTCAATGAAATCACCAGTAGAACAGGGAGTTACAGTATCACTTGGCTTTTTAAAGGTGACAGATTAACAATCCTTGTTGTTAGACAATTCCTTTTGTAACACTTCTGTAATTCTTGCTAATACTTTTTAATACTTTCATTGCTTGAACCTTCTTGTAGACGTTAGTGTACCTTTGTTTTTAATCATGTTTTCCCTTTACCAACAATGATATAAAGTATAGCAGCAGTTTCTGAAAGAGCTGGACTACATACCAACTCAGTTTGTAGGCTGTCTAAACTTAGCATCCCACAGATGCTTGTTTTCAATTGACCTTTGTGGTTTCAAACTGGCATGCTAAAGATTAAACACTCTCTGCACATGCTCCTTGATTCATCCTAGCATTTGTTCTTATAAATAATGCCTGCTATTCAGATAAATCTCTAAATCTCATCAGACAAATACTCCATATGCTGTCAGGCCTAGAAGTCTGAAGGAAGAACATTAAGTTTGTATCACAACCATAATATATCTGAGGGTGCTACACCATCTCTTTATTAAGGTAACATTCCAAGGTATCCCCAAGCATATTATGATAAATAACCTGTATTAAGTTACTGCTCAAAAGCTGCTGTCATCTTCTAGCAGTTAGAATGAGACATGAATTTCAAATTTATTAGGCGCTCACAGGTCAGAGGCTGTTGTTAAAGATGGTGTTCCGAGGTAAGTTTCAAGGACGATACACTGGTAGATACACCAGGTATCTAAGAACTACCTTTTAAGGTCCTGGAAAAGACAGAATTGATTGCTTTCTCACTGAGATGTTTCCTCAGAGCTGCTTTGTTTCCCTTACTTGTTCTATTTTGTTTGATGACCTGTGACTGTTGGGTACCTGTTAGGTGATAGCATGAGGTAAAACTTGAAAGATGGTGTATTTTAATCTTTATGGGTTTAATGCAAAATTGTTAACTGGGTGGTGTTGTTGTTTTGCTTTTTTGTTTAGCAAAATACCATCTTTCCCTTAGGCTATTTACTGAAAAAATATTTGGGAGGTTGTTTATACAGGTTTTAGTATAATCAACCTGCAGCAGTGTTAGTTTATTACTTGTATTTAATTGAGATCTGTAGGCTGTGAAAGTGAACCAGCTTTATAAACACACATGAAAACTAGTCCCAGTCCAAAAGACATGGGGATGGGGAAGAGACGACATAAAGTAGAGGTCTATCGTACAAGCAAGCTCTTCTCACTGCCTCTCTGTTGGAGAGTGCTCTGCCCACCTCTGTTGGAGAGTGCTCTGCAGGCACTCCAGTGTGTGTGACTCATTGATTTTCCTCAGCCTTTGAGAACAGATTCCTCAGATCAGCAGGCTGCAGGCAGCAAAAACTGATGATCCTGGTAACTGCCCTAACTTTACTGCCACCTTACTAATACAACTGTTTCGACTTCTTAGTTTTACCACCTTAGCTTTGTCTTGTGAAGAGACATCATGCTTTTCCTTTTGTCTCTGGCCTGAATTTATATTATATTTGTGACAAATATATGGAACTTTTTCAAATCTACTTGGCTAAATTTGCTGCAGAAATTAGATTTTTTTTTGTTGCTGAACTGTGATCTCCAGTCTATTATGAAGACACAAATCCTGCAAAAAAGTAAATAAACAGCTTTTATTAGCACAATATAGAATCATAGAATAGTTCGGGTTGGAAAGGACCTTAATATCATCCAGTTTCAACCCCCCTGCCATGGGCAGGGACACCTCCCACTAAACCATGTCATTCAAGGCTATGTCCAACCTGGCCTT
>JANRGW010019664.1:0-45542 GCA_024733675.1 Psilopsiagon aymara | reverse complement strand
GGACTGTAGTGACAGGACAAGGGGTAACGGGTTCAAACTTAAACAGGGGAAGTTTAGATTGGATATGAGGAAGAAATACTTTCTGTAAGGGTGGTGAGGCACTGGAATGCTTTGCCCAGGGAAGTTGTGAATGCTCCATCGCCAGGGGTGTTCAAATTCAGGTAGAACAGAGCCTTGGGTGCCATGGTTTAGTGTGAGGTGCCCCTGCCCAAGGCAGGGGGGTTGGAACTGGATGATCTTAAAGTCCTTTCCAAGCCTAACTATTCTATGATTCGATGATTCTAAAATAACTTATTTTTACAATCAAAGCAGAAGTTTTTAAAGAAAAGACACGTAAAGCATGGGTTTCTCACATCAGAAAGGAATTATCAAAGCCTCTAACACTAGTATGTACAAGAATGCTCCCCAGGCTGCTGACAACTTTCTCCCTGACCAACTCGAAACTTTCTTCTTTCTAGTCCATGGGAAGTACAAATGTCTGGTAATAACATTTTTTAATTCTTTGGAAACTAAGGCTATTGGAACGAGTCAAGGAAATTGCTGAACTAAGCAAGCTGAATATACAGAATGCTATATCAAATAATCACATTTTGGCAACTTTGATGGCCAAAACATAAATAAAAAGTCATGCAACAATAAAAGTGACAACCTGATAATATTATGCTGAAGGCTGCTAAGAGGTAAGCACGAAGCAAGGACCACAGTGAGCTCAGTTTGAAACGTTACTAAAAGAGATTAAGGAAGTGTCAGCGAAGTTATTCCCTCTTCCAGCTTATTAACGCAGGAATTATTTTGACTTACATTACCAGATTTTTATTCACACAGTAACTTTACATCCTACAGTCTGAGCCTAACGGCCTATGGCTGACTGTTCTTACAGAAATGAATAAAAGCTTAAAATGGATTTAACATTTTTAGGAATAAAAAACCCCCACATTTGGACTTGATCAGATCTGGTCCTGATACAAATTACAGGACTTACAAACCAGACTTTCAGCCCTCGCATGGTTTCTGAGACTGTCTTGGGAGTGTAAAATGCCAAGATGCTATTAATATAAAGATTCCATAGTGCATGTGCTCATAAAGAGCATTTTTTTCATATCTAATATAGAACATGCTGCCATTTTTTTTTTTTTAATTCAACATATTATAACTTGAGCAAAACAAGATCATTAAGACAGGCACCCTGCATGACCCTGTGCACCAACCTGTGCGACTATTTACACTTACTAAATTACTCCAATTGAAGAAATCAGGCAGACTTGGGCCCTGAATTCACAATTCATAAGGGTATTATGGAAATATTTCCTCTTTGGGGAAATATTCAGCTTAGAGAGAAATTTAGGATTTCTTTCTGAACACTAAGATCTTACAAACTTATTCTCCTCCTGGTACCGACATTTTCCTCTAGAAAAACTTCTGGCTGTATTTTGCTGTAATTGTTAGAGTCGAAGCGCAAGGTCTCCAAACTGTACATTACAGAAGTTATTTCACTCCCTCCATGAAATCTAAGTTTCACACTTTTGGCGTGCTTTTTGAGGAGAAGAGGAGGGGAAATGGTATTTAAGGGGAAGGAGGTAACAAGTGGTACATAAGCATTCATCATGGCAAGAAGATAAAAGCACAGGAAAGAAGAAAGGGGTAAAACAGACTCTCCAGGGGTGCAAGGGATTTACTGCTTAGCAAGTATTCCCTCTGCTTTTGTTTACCTACCGATGTGCATACTGCTTTTTCCCACACATATGACTTAGAAATTACATCACACAATGCACAAAGAAATCCACTGTATAGCAAATAAGACATGGAGAAGTAACAAAATGGCACTGGAAAAAATAAATTTAAAAATTTCTTTCCTTTTTAACCACAGTTACATTAAAAAAAACCTTTACTAATTATCCACTGTAGCATTTGAGATAAATAATAAACCACTGTATATCACAGAGCATGATCAGCCAGTGTTTTAAAAATAATAGTTAATAATTAGGTTTTAAAATTTAAAGATGGAAGACAGAATCTAGGGGCAAACAGTGAACAGGTAAACTTTTCTAATGGGTTCAAGAGTCAACACTTCGTGAAAAATTTAACCTCAAAAATACATAGAAATGGAATTTTTCTAGCCATATTCGTAACAAAATCCCATGACTGATCAAGAGTTAATTTGAGTGCCTGACTGTCCAGATAGACAGATGGAAATAATGAGATGGAGACAACTGTGAAATCCTGCTCCTCCCTCGAGCACAAGCTACGCATGGTGAACGTGCAGCAGGTCGTGCCTGCACGTTTGCTGTGTGCAGATCATGCTCAAGTCCACCCTGACAGTAGTTTTAGAGAAGGAAAATTTTGCATTGTCCACTGATGATCCTCCTCTGCCTGCAATCCCCAAACGTTTATGATTAAGGCTCCATGGCCCCAAGCTTTGCCTCTCTACACCACTGGGGGGAAGGCCTACAAGAAACCTGGAGAGGGACTTTTGACAAGATCCTGTAGGGACTGGACATGGGGGAATGGCTTTAACCTCAGAGAGGGGAGATAAGTGGCAAATACCAGCACTGTCCTGACGAATGACCTGCTGGATCGTCAGACTCAAACCCCATTTTTTGCTGAGTATTGTATTACCATGATCCAAAATGTCAAGAGGCAACTCAAGGGAAAATAAAATTGCTTTGGTGAGATAAGGTTAGTCGTAAGTAACATTTACAATCGAAATACTGTAATTTGAACCTTTCACAACCTTTGATATTTCTTCACTTGGTTCAAAATTTTTACAGTGTTAATTTCTAGCGCTGTAAAAATGTAATGTCATTTTCAGACCAACCACTGGTGACATTTACTGCCGTCTCTGCGACTCACATGGGCCAGTCCCAAACCTTTTACAGCTCTATTTACAAAGGGCTCCTTTGAGAGTATGAGTCTGCACCATATAGACTGATGCATGTCTTTAAGCCATTACGGATCTCATTCCATAAAACATAGCTGCAGCTGCTGACATTCATAAATGAATTTCTAATGCATTAGGGCACAGGGAAATGGTTACATTATAAAATTCCCTTTGGACTTTTCAGGGTCTCTAACAAGCAGGAGGCCAGAACACAGCAGCTACCTACAGAAACAGAGCAGCACTGTCATGATCCTTGCACAGTGCACGAAGCTGCACCCCTTTGTATTTTTCAATAATGAACAAAATTATACATTAGAGACCTCATTACTACTGATAAACATTACTGCTTCAGATAGGTAACGAGTGCTGAACTTCACAAAGGCAAAGATTAAGTTAAAAACTATCAGTTTATGCTGGAAAAAACTGTCTGGAATTTCTCAGTGGGTTACTAACACAGAAAGTTTCTAAGTACTTGGACACCTCAACAGAACGTCTTTGTACCCAAAGGAATAAATGTGCACATGAAAACACACATGGACAAATTGTAACGACAGCACAAGAATGAATCTGAAAGCATTTACACATATCATGCAGGGAAAGTGAATCGCAGTGCTCATACACGTTTGACATATCTATCTAAAGAACCTGAGAGAAAAAGGATGCAAGGAGAAACAAAGTCCGCAAAAAGGATTAAGAGAGAAAATGAGAAGTTCAAAGCACTCCCATCTACTTGACTTTCAGACTACCTTCAGGATAACAATAAATTATGATAAAACTTTAGGTGGAATTTCAATAGCATTAAGAGAAAAAAGGAAGTTAAAGAAGAAAAGCAGCTACCCTGCTGTCAAACATGTTACTGTACACAAAGCAGCTACCCTGCTGTTACTGTACACAAAACACAGGGTAAAAATGTATTACCATAGGTTAGGATCAATGTAAATCACAGGGGACGGAATTTGTATCTTTATAACAGCTGAAAAAATATGTAGACATTATGTTGATGAAATATTAGATTCTAAGATAATTTAGCAAAAGGTAGAACTGCAGTGAGGTTTTGTTGTGCTAAAGTGACAGAAAACTTACAAGAGGGAAAGTTCTGCATTGAGAAGCTATTTGAAATAGTTAAAATCTGAGAAACTATGCACAGTCCTAAACATAAGTTACAAAATGCATCAGCAAAGGATGTATTTACTATAAACAGCAAAACTTCTGTTCATGCATACAGCTGAAACCACTTCTTAAGGAATACACACATCATTTACAGTGATGCAGTAAAACCAATGCTATTTTCAATAGATTCCAATGGAATAGTTTAGATATGCAGATAAAATTTAAACCACATCATATTTATCACTGGAGTTAAAAAAAAAAGGGAGGGGGGAAGAAAGCAAACATTGGCTTTATTGATTTTACTGTGGCTGTAAATAAGATCTCTGATTGAAAGGACAATAGTTCGTCTTATGTCTAAATATGTTTGTTCACTGGTTGGTAAGTGGGGAAGATCTCCATCCAAGGAAAGTAAGTTGAGAACCTGATTTAAGAAACCAAACAGCGAGAGAGGATTCTGTCTGTGTGATATTAAAGATAAAACCACGTTAAATTACGTGCTAATAAATAGACAGCTCTCAGCTGTACATATCAAAGATTTCTCACGCTTATCCAATATTCTAAATGTTTCTGGCCTCAATCTTTCTCTGGGAGCAGCTGCTTCTTGCTGAAGTATGAGCAGATTTTGGCCATTGAGCCAATATAGCCAGGCCCAGAAATGAAGTGAGGGTCAGAGCTCCAGGACCTCCGGCATCCCCCTTCTACACGTGACACACCTCATCCCTCTCAGCAGTTTACTTTTAGACAAGCACCGAATGTTGTTAAACTATCATCATTCCTGGGATTATGTTAAAGTTATTCACACATTTGCACACAGAGACCATGACAGAAAGACTAAGAAAAAGAAGAGGTATGCACTGCTTTTACAAAAACAGTATGAAAAAGCCTTCATAAATCTGACGTACTAAACATGTCAGGCAACTTGGAAAGTTAAACAATTTTTAATGTCATCATGATTAAGTATTTTTTTTTTTTTTAAAAAAGGTGATGGAAGATGCTTTTGCTTCAACATTTGATTAGATAAAAATCTGCCATAGACCTGAAAAGCACAAACAAGAAGTGAGCTGCTAATCTACATATTTCTAAGCTTCTACTCACTCGATGGGAAGAAAAGTAAATGGTCCCAAAATTTGGTGACATAGCTTCTACTGGTCACCTATGACTAACACTGCTGAAAACATCAGATTAACAGTTTGGGTGATTTCACAAGTTTTCCTGACCTTGAAAGTTCTGCTTTTAATTTTGTCAACAGCATTATAATCTATTTTTATAAAAAGCCAAGAATTTCAAATGAAGAATATTTATGGGGGTTTATTTAACATCTCTGTTGTTACTTTTTCAATTTATGGTGCAGCATTAAGACCAAAAATTTCTTTGAAAAACATACGCATTTTCAAATATCTGGCTAATGAGTGAATAATTGTCAAGTAGCTCAATGACTTAAGTCACTGGTGTCTCAGGTAAATAGGAACTGCCCAGATACAGAATGTTCTCAGCAAAGTGTCCAAGACTGTGGAAACTGGCCCAAGAAGAGCTGCGTGTTTTTGGAAACATGATGCAGAGGAAGGACTTGCGGAAGGATTCCTATGGGAGAGGCTGAACTGAAGGAATGCTCAAAGGTCATGAAAGATTTATTATATAATGAAACCACCTGAATTCTTCAGTGTAAGACACATCACATTTTAAATCTAAAGAAATACCTAAATGGTGGTGTTATCTTTTCTTGTGCAGAGCGCATCTGTGAAAGAAAGGAATTTTGTGGTGACCTGAGAAAGCATTATAGCCACCACAATAAAAAATGTGCAAATAAAACGAAAAGCCAGTATATGAAAGTCTTGACGAGATTTTCTGAAGGAGAGACGTCTGAACTCCATCCCCAGTATTGGTTAAAGGCCCAAGGGGAGAGAGAACAGGTCACTTTTGCCTCTACAGATACAGAAAATCTTCAAAACTAAAATTATGTATTAAGCACTTGTGCTTTACATGACAACCCCAGCTGCAGTAACAAGTTTTGCCAATATTTATCTTTACAACCAAATCAAAAAAACATAATTCCCTGCTTTAGCAGGAAATTTAACACATCCCTAAGCTGCATCTTGCACTATGAAAATCAACCAAGCTCTGTTCCACCCAAATCTAGCAATCTGAGTTTATTTAATTTGGGCACAGAGACCTGCTTAACGCAGACCTTTGGGGACCTGAAGCTTAAATTCCAGATGGGTCCCCTGTTCTTACACTCTTTTTCAGAACAGAATACAATGTTACCCCACCAAGGATCTAAATACTACCACGTATTTTTACAGACTTAGTGATTTATTGCTCCGTGTTGTTTTATTGTGATCATAACCTTTTCATTAGCCTGTAAATCAATGATGTGAAGGACTGAACACAATACAAAGATGAAGAGATTCCAAAGCTGTTATTGATAGTTTTAAATAACATTTTGAAAGTATTTTTTCAGCTGAAAACAAATGTTTCTAAGTTCTGTTTCTTCATTTATACACAGCTGTGTGCAACTACTAGATGAATGAAATATTCTGCAGCTATCTAATAAGAAATAAACGTTTCTAGTACAGATATTAAGATGAAAAACTCATTAAACAACACTAATAGCTGACCCTCAGGCTGTTTCTGCTAACACTTAGTTAACACTTCAGAAGGGATGCAAAGAATTTGCGAAGCGTTTCTTAAATCTTTGGACTTGAGTTGATTAGAAACAAGTCTCAAATTCGCTGTATGAACCTTACCCAGAATCTTTTTTTTAAGGAATATGCAGCAATATTGAAAGCCCATATAGTAAACAGCATACAATGACACAGCAGATCATCTGGATTCTAAATCAAACACACCAGTCGTAGAGCGCCTAATTTACCATCACTAGTGCAAATTTAAAAACGGCCCTCATGGATGGCCATTGTATCAAACAAATGGTCTGCAGCCCTGGTCCTCAGCCTTACTGACCCAGTTCTGTACTAACAGAGAAAAGTACAAAATTGGCACTTCCTAACTTTGCAGTCCTTGTTTCTTATTTTTGTTTGAGATATGTGTGTGTATGTAATTAAGAATAAACAAGTCACTCTGTCAACTAAATTAAAAGTTTCCTGAAACAACTGCATTTGCAGCTTGACAAAGGAGAAATAATTTATCGGAAATGTAACAAGTAAATCAATTCCAGCCGAAAGATTTCTGGGGAAAAACCTTTCACAAGCATGCACAGCTAAAAATCTCTCTGCTAAGAATCATGAAGCACTTGAATGCAATTATTAACTCGAAGGAGAGCTGCACTGCAACCCGCCCCATGTATTGGAGAGCTCTGCAAACAGAGCTAAATGTCAAAATCCAATGGTTTTTATAATTAGCTCAAATCAAGGGACTGTGGGCTTTGAGATTTTCTACATAATTCTGTTCATAGCAAAACATGCTCTGCTAATTGACAGAAGAAGAAAAATTGGAAGTTTTCTGGTTTTTGTCATAAGCTCCTCATCAAGGAAGATGGACCTCCACTCAGAAAGGATTCAAGCCATTTTCCTCCGAAAGGAAAAAAACTTCCTGGGCTTCTTCCCTGGTAAAAGGAGGGATCTTCCTTTGGAATCACAGAAAACATTTAAAAGTGTGAAAATTCTGTATTTCTTGTGTAATTTCTTATCTTAGCTCCCTACCAACTTAAGTGATCTGGGGCAAGTCACTGCTCCCACATCTTCCCTGTACAAGGAGGTTGATTCCACTTCCTTACAGAGAGACACTGGGAGAACTGACCCACATAAAGGCTTGAAAGATGAAAAATGGGCATGGGCTGCTTCAAGCAGCTAAGGACTCCTGACAGCAACTTCACTGTCAGAGCTGCACTTGAAAACAGATTTGAAACAAGATGCAATCCCTATTCCCCTCCTGAAGCAGACAGCTGATAAAAATAAGAAATTTTGTATGGCATGAGTTTTTATGTCCTGAAATTTCCTCTACCCTGTGTTTGAATTGTATCAAAGTCAGGCAGAATCATCTGTGATCAATCCCTCGAGATCCTTCCTGAGGTCAGTTAAACTGGAAAAGGTGGAGTTAACACAAATCACCAATGAGACACACCACAATTACTGTCTAATTGCGAACTTGTGTATTTCAAATCATGCATCATCAAACAAAAACAGCTCTGCTTTAAAACGGGCAATATTACATTTCTTACACTGCATCCCAAACATTGGGTTTTATCCTGTTAAATAACATTTTGAGAGTACCACAGAAAGTAAATTCTTCATGCAGCTAAAGGCAGGCAAATTCTAATGTGCTACTATTATTTGGCCAGCATTTCATTTGCACCTGTAATGAAAAAAAACAAACCAACACAAAATCTGTGCAGATGAACCAAAGCAGCAGATGCACGCGCATACAGATTCAAACCAGAAGTTTCCTACTGTTTTAGATGCTCTCTAATATTCAATATACTTGTGGGATATTATGCGATGAATCAGAGTACACACAGAGTGATATTTTCGTAAGATTACTTCTAGAAATTGTGTATAAAAGTACAAGACTTTTACCTTAATGTAATTAAATCCAAATGAAAAAAATCAGTGTTTTAAAGTCAAAAGATCAGTTTTGTTTCTGGAATCTTTGCTTAATTTAGTGTATCTTGTTGTCTAAAACTTCTTTTTTTTTTTTTTTTTTTTTTAATCCTCATTGCTCTGCTCACACCACCTCGTCTGTACAAATTCCTTTTCTCATTATCTTGGGGTTCTTTTAACCTTTTCCATCATTTTACCATAGTCATCATCACTTCTTTTTTTCCTCCACAAAATCTCTCCGAGAGCAAACATACCGAGGTTTAGAAAGCATTTGTTCTAGCCAACACCCCGCGCGCTCTTATGTGTTCTACAGCATCAAGCATTCGAAGAAAAAACATCATTATAAGAATAAAAGGGTTTTATCTTCTGTTTGATTTATCTCATGGATATTAGTTTCCTTTTCAGAGGTGACTTGCAACTAGAAAACAGCAGGGCAAAACTCCAGCCAGAGATGAGTTTTTCATGACAATAGCCCCCATTCCTCTCATCTCCCCCTGAGTGCTCCCAGCCTCGGAGCGCTGCTTAGCACAGCTCCAACCTATGAAAAATTGGTAACAAATGCTTACATTTGTCATGGATTGAAAATACTTCCAATAGTCAGGCTTTTTTATACGACATATGTACTTATATGCATGCATACATATTTCACTAGCTTGGCTAATTAGGGAAAGTGGTTCAATATGACCTAAATTTCTCTTTTTTTTTTTTTTTTTAAAAAAAAGGATAAAAATCAATTTTTAAGTCCTTCTGTTCTCATTTTGCCAATTTGAACCAATTTCTACCTCCTCCCCGAAACCCTGGGGGCACTTCACACATATTTCATTCCTGGAGGCTGAATCCTGAGAAGACATACATGGGATTGTTGAAAGAGTTTTCACAGAATATTTGGGAATGCTTAAACTTTGAACTGATAAGACAGCAAGAACACAGCCAGCAGCCTGACTGCAGGACTTTGTCAGCTGCAGAGGAAAACAGGAAAAGGTAATCCACCTCTAATCCCATTTAAATAAGATCTGTGTCGCTCCAAGTGCAATACATACCCTAGCGAAAAGCAACCCACAGCACACACCAACAAGCTGTAACCAAATGCCGTATTCAACTATTAACGACTCCTGAGCTTACAGAGTAGAAAATCCCAAACAACTAAATAATAAGATTGGAGCTGAAGCTGAAAACTTTCAGGTCTTATCCAGGTCCTGTCAAACCCATGGCAAAATTCCCAATAGCTTGAAATAGAATAGCATGAAACAAAAGCACAGAGAATATAAATAACCGATATTCACTCAGAAAGCAGAGTTCAGCTGAGAATATGAGTAACAGACACATGAGCTGTGACACTTGAGATAAGCTGGGGAAACCCAAGTTGCCTGCCCCAAAAGCTGTGGTAGTGTGATGTAACCTCCAGGATCAAGGTAAACACAGAAAGCTGGATCCTGTTCAAGGCCAGAATAGCTTTTTTCTGTTAGTAACTATACGCTTCTCCTTTAATAACTCCACTCTGCTTCCTGATTCCCCGTCTTTAGATTAACATTATTAGGAAAGACAAAGCCACAGATGAGTTAAAATAAAATATATATACAATATATATATATATATATATATACAGAATCACAGCTCTTTCCTTCTTCAACTGCAGTGCGACACATCCTGCAAATAGCAAGGATATATTGCATATTTTGTTGTTCTTACATTGACTAAGCAGACTAAGAAAACTGTGTGGCATTCCTGAGCAGCTGGAATTATACTGTCATGGCTCAGGAAAGCCTTTCTGTACCACACGCAGTAGACTGTCCTGTTACACGTGAAAGTAAACAGTTCATTGTGCCTATCTATAACAGGACAAAAAAACCCCAACAAATTAAGTGGATAAGCTAAACTATATTAAATCCCTCAGCACTCTCATTCATAATTCACAAGACTTGCATTAAATTCAATCTAATTAGACCCAAAAGTGAATTAACATCTATTAATTAAATCCTCTTGAATTTTGTAAAATTGCGTCCATACAGGGGTTTATTATGGTTTGAAAAAATCCACTAAAAGTCTATCTTTGGTTAATTTAGATAAGCTTTTAGAAGTACTCTTGTTCAGAGAAGCCCAAAAGACAGGTTCTCTCTAAAGGATGCCTTCAGTAGAAGTATGAAAGGTATTCTCTTACACAAATCCACAATTTTTGGATTATGCTTTTAAAAAAAGTTAGTAATTTTTATCAATAAATTATAATAAAATCATAATCCAATCACATTTTTAATGCAGATTGCTGCACAGAGGAATCACTCCTACAGCTTTATGCTTACAGCTGGCAATGTTATTAGTTGCAGCTTTAAGGTCCCTTCCAACCCAAACCACTCTGTGATTCTAATCAGTGTCCACACCAGAAATTTTTCTTTCCAATGCAAGTAATTTCCCTTTTTATGAGAAAGCTTTATTTACTATAACTAGTAACCCCATGTCCATCAATCCTTTTACTCCATCTGCCTCTGAGACTGCCACAGAAAAGACTCCATCCTGTCATCAGCCTATTGTAATAATGCCTGGAGCAAAGTATAACTTTGGTATTTTGGAGGCCAGATTAACATTCAAATTATCATTTGAATTAGATAAGAAGATACAGGATCCTGCATCTTTACTACGACACAAGTAAACAGCCCACTGCTGTATAAATCATCATCGACTGGAGTGCACACATCCTTGCTTGCATGACAATACACAGCAATACAATATTAGCACACAGATTCCCTATCTACTATGTACTACCACAATATAGTTTTATGTGTGTTAAAAGTCAGAAAACCCAAGAGCACTCAGATCTCATGTAGGAGAGTAACTTAAGCACATTTTGTGATAACTACTCACATTTTCCATTTATCTACTTATAATCCCTTTTGAAATGCTGCCAAGGCAAAATCCAAAAAACCTTTCACTTACCTAGAAGCCTCCTGCAGTGAATATTCCAACGTGTCTATCATGCACATCTACACATTTTCAGCTGTCTGAGATATTACTGCAAATTTGAGACATTAAATGTTTAAGGTTTCCTTTTCTCTGAGGAAGTTGATGTGTGTCCCTGATGAAGAATTATTTTCTAAGAGATTCCTGGGCTCTGTTTCTCGTTTCAAATACTTGTAGCTAACAGCAGCAAGAAATAACTTCATGAAAAATCTCCACAAGAAAAGCTTCACTCAAACACATTACGGTTTCATTTCAATACACTCCATTACACAGAAACTGGAACAAAACCTGACACAACTTTAATGCATCAACCTACACAAATACACACTGATTAAAGTCACACGGGTTAAACAAACAGAAGCAACTTATAGACTGCTGGTATCTGTGCTTGCTTTGATAGCTGTGACTGAGGGATTTTCATTAATTCTACTAAAAGGTAAAGCTCAGCCTCTGGAAGCAACGACTGAGCCAAGGTTCTGCTTCTTCTTTTTCCCTCAAGAGCACTTGCACTATTGCTGTGACAAGGTCTGTACATGTAGAGGCAAACAGCTCAAAACTAGAGTTAACAGTCACTTTTTAACCAAAACTTTTACTGTAGTCACTAATAATTTTTATGGGAGAGATATTAATGTCATTTTAAATATTAAAGGATGATGTGTGCGAAAGCAAGGAGAACAATTTCATGTCCAGCACTCAAAAAGCCAGGACAGACAAAGCACAGCCGTCTGCTGAGATCGTTCTGATGGAGGATATTTGTCCTGCTCTTGCTGTCCTGGGCCTCTTTTGGCCACACTTCACTGGCCATGCTTCACCTTTGCCAGACTCACAATTGATGTACAGTTGTTTTTGAGACTTTATTAGAGTGTTTCTTGGAACTAGTAAACACCAAACCCATTTTCTTGACTCATTATGGCTTAAATTTTATTTTCCACTAATTCTGGTAGGGATGGGTTTCCCATAAGGGATTAATTCCCTGTGCTACCTTGGCTCTCCAAGATTTCTGTTTCTGTTTTAGCATGCAAGAAGAGAACATTTTTGCCTGAAAGGAACAGTCATTACAAAAGAAGTAACAAATTACCCTATAGATTGAGTTGGTATTTTTCTGCTTTCTACAGCAAACTATTACTGATAGTCAATCACTTCTGGAAGCTGCTGCATAAAACGTTTTTGCTATAGGATTTCTTTTCATGCATACAAAATAAAAAATTATCTGAGTTTTCAAATGAATCACTTCATGGAAAGGATGGAAGTTCTTAGAATTTCTTTTTCATTTTGTGTTTTTGTTAAACAAATTTTAAAGAACACAAGGTTAAAGTTGAGAGATGCCACTGCTATTGTTGGCTGGCTGCTTGTGAGCTGTCTGAAAATATATATGGAGAAGCGTCTGCAAAAATGGCTTTTCGTTTGGACAACTGTAATAAAGATTTGCTTGGCAACTGTTTTCACAGGAAAAAACTTCACATATGTGATTTTTTCCCCCATACAAAGACACAAACTGAAAACAGATAATGGTGTACAAGGATATACACAGAAAAGAAAACAAAAAAGAAAAAAAAAAAAGCAGCCCCAACAATTCTGGAAACAAACTAAAAGAAATCCTGCCACAGAAAAATTAAAATCCTCTTAGCTCCTACGTAGCCCTCTTTAACAAGCACCTTTGAGGAGATACTTGGACCCAGTGGCTGAACCCAGTGACTTTGGTGACTATGGATAGAGTCCAAAGCTCATCTTTTCATTTAAAGCCAAGTTTTGATCCTTCAATTCAGTAAAGCAGATATGCAATGCCAAAAAAATTCTTCAGCAGCTCTTTAGCACCCTGCTACTGTTCTTTTGCCCTTCTATATCCAGCTGCAACCAAAGAATCTTAAACCCCCGCAGACATTAGTTAATTAGGCCTTAAAATTTGGACACGAAACCACCGCATTTTTGGATGAGTTTTCATTGCATTTCTGCAGTGATGTTTCAGGTCAACAGGGATTTAATTGGTAACTTCATCTGAGTGGAAATTGTCTTGTGTTGAAAACATAAACTTTTAAATGAGAAGGACTCATATGACGGAGCTCCAGCCACAGGGAACCTTTAACTCCCTGCATCCTACCTTCTTGTCAGAGCTCAAGTAGCACTGGTGGGTTCAGCAAGCAGGAATGACCCAAGTGTTGTTCTTAAGGAAACAAGGATGGGTTAAAGATACTGACTAAATCTTCTTTGTATCTACTGACCAGATTGTTATGTTATAAAATACCAAGTCCCTATTAGCTCTTGCAGTCCATACAGTGCCACAGTGCAGAAGCAAAGGCCCATTGGGGAAAGGAAAGGAGAAGCAATGGCATGCCAGTGGTTTACAGACTCACACCCTGGGTGAAACACAGTCCTGCACCCAAAAGAATGGCTGGTGCAGAGGCTAGATATAGATATGTGACTTTTTTAGCAGGCTCATTATTTTGAACTAACAATACAAAGTATTTTGAGGGGATTTAGTTCTGCATTAACAAACCCTCCAAGTTCAGCTAAATTTTGTTTCAACACTATGTTTTATATAAACTGTATTAGGCAAATTGGTGTCTATTTTTATTCCTGCTTTAGTGGATGTAGGAATAATTTACAACTTTACTTTGCATTCTTTATCTTCAGTTGTTAACATGTACATCATCCGTACATAATGCACTCACTACTATCCATACATAACTGAAAATGGGTCGATAACCTATTTCTAACTGCAGAGGTAAATGACACTCAGAAAAACAATTCTTGTCCTTTCTCCAAAACCCCCCAGCCAGTGCTACAAAAATACCCAACAACAGGCAGAACAAGCATCTCCTCATTTCAAACAATGACTTCTTTTTCCTTTCTTGCGTATGTGAAGACAGAAGGAGGCAAGTTTACAGTCTGAGCTCTCTTTTGGTCAAAATCTACCCCCAGTTTGTAAGTGTGAGCTTGGCTACCCACAGGCTTGCTCACAAGCCTCTTATTGTCTGCCTGAGGTCCACAATAACACATTCAGAATAAAATGAAGATCCGAGCACAAAGCTGCTATGTGCTGCTGGTAAATTAAGCTGTGGCACAAAACATTACTACCCAAATCTGCAGAGACTTCAAAAGTCTCCTTAAAACCACACAGCTTTACCTTCCATGTCCTGCCTGAAGCAGCTGGACGTTGAGTTTTTCTTAAGAGCATTTAACATGATTTAGAAAGACTTAACTATCTAAGCAGATGTACCTAATTCCCCTCAACTGATTTTACAAAACTAACCTAATTTTTAATTCCTCATGTTTTGAGTGACTACCCCCAAGAAAGGGGGAAATTCTAGAAATTTAGAACTTGCACACAACTTAGCCATAACAGATAGTGTCTGTAAACAACTTAAAAGGGGAAAACAGTCCCTGATTCAGCTGTACTCATATTTACTAGCGAAAACAAGAATACGTTCAAGTTGTTCACAACAGTTTTACTCAAAATATACTGCCTACGGGGTGCTTTTCTTTACAAATGTACCTTAATGACAGTATAAATACAACTTCTGTTGGGAATGGTAGCTAGTCAGCTTACCTGTGAAAGGGCAAATCTTTAGCCAAGAACTCTGTATCAATTTCTTTTTATTACAAAAACCAGTATGGGATTACTGAATTGTCAGGAATTATTTTTACCCTTAATATTCAGAAAAGTGGATGACAGCGCAGTGTGCATGTCCTGGGATATAGCAAACCATTCTGATGACAGTAGAATAACGTATAGCAGAACCTCCTGCAAGAGAATCCAAACCTTCTCAGCAGCACATAAAAGCAGCGTAACGGGAGATGAAGTTTATCCCCATAAGTACAAATCAATGCTGCGTAGACTTACAAATTAACTATGCACATTCATGAAAAAGAAACGCAGCTCAACAGAGGCTGTACAAGCCGAACAGATGTGAAAGGCACGGGACACAAGGAAATTGAAAAAGTTACGTCATTTTGTAAAATAATATTTAGTGCTATGCCTTTAAGTATGCATTCAATTTAGCTTCTCAATTTTCGAAACAAACCAAGGAGAAAATAGAGAAAGCAGCCCAGGGAAGCAGTAAAATATATCAGACCTACAAGTTCTTTCATGTGGAAGAGAGGATGGAAAGTTTAAAGATTACCAAGACAAATAGGCACCAGAGGGCTGCATTTGCAGCCCTGTGGCACTGAATGAGAATCTCCTCGCACTTTACTGATTTAGTTCAGCACTATGAGCCACTCTTCAGCTTTGTGCTTTGCAGCATTTTAAGTACCTTCCAAATGCAAACTGACAGTTATTTCAGCTCTTGCAGCACATATGTCTTATGTATCAAATAACATCGGTTCCAGTTATCAAAGATTAACTCTGAATGCACAGAGTCACACAATGCACTCTCAAGCACATCTCTTGTGCTCTTTAACCAGAGCTGACATGCTGCTGAAGTCCTCTTGCTACACAAACAGCATTAGAAACCGCTGGTGTAGCACCTAAGCATGGCAGGGTGAGCTGAGGATAAAGAGGACAAGAGTGCTAAGGGGAAAAAAAAAAGGTATTTGGACAAAAAGCGTGGAATATTCTTTAAACGAAGCCATACTTGAAACTAATAGAAAAAGCTTTCAAAACAGTTGACTGTTCTTCAATGCTGTTGCAAATTAAGAAAAAATCCAAACTAAATTTGAGCAGCAGGAAGATGGTTTTGGTTTGGTTTTCTTCTTTTCTTTGTTTGGGTTTTCTGTTTCTTTTTGGTTTTTTTTTTTTTTTTTTTTAATGAAAGACTTAATCACAGAATTGCAAACCTCATTTAAAGGCTGTAACGGAAAGTCACATGTGAAAAAGCTACTGAAATCGGTATTACAGAGCGCTGCATATCCTCAGCGGATGATGGCAGCTGAAATGACTATCAATAGTATTTACTAATTTTGGTCAATACTGAAACTTGAGTCAAACCTGCAAAAATAGATATTACAGCCTGCCAGATGAATTTCTTGGGCCCTCAACAAAATACAATTGGGAAAACCAAGAGACTAAAAGACAATTATTACGTATTAGGAAAGGATGGAAGTTCTTACCAATTTCACGCTCTTCGCTATCTCAAGGAGTGATGAAGAATCTCAACTAAGTGTCAGCATGAATTCCTTGCAAACAGCCCATCTTTAACATTCCTTTTGAAACATGAGCACTCTCTTTATGGCAATTCACTATCTGCTAGCAAAAATCGTCAGGATGCTCAATCCAAATACATATTTCTTACTACTTTGCTGAAAAGTTAAACACTGTCATCTGAAATAAAGCAGACACAGCTGGAAATGCAGCTCAGAGAAGAAAAGAAAAAGGGCATTATATACTCAAACATTTAGCATGCAAAGTTTCTCTTATATTAATAGGGCTCTCCTTGCCAAGCAGGTACAGGAGAAAGGGTGATTTTCTGATCATTCCCTAAATGGATAAAAGTTTAGAAAACTTTCATCCCGAAGTTCAATAAAAAATACCCTTATCTAATTCTTCCTATAGATTATGAACTCTTAAAAAAACCACAATAATACTTTTTCAAAACTCCATAACCTGTAAATTCTATGAACATCAATATCAGGTAAAATCACTGAGGCGGTTAGTGAAAGGAATTTCCCCCTTTACCTGTAAAATCTGCAGAAAATAATAAAGAGAAGTATTTTTTACACATATGTTTAGCATCAAAAAATCAGGTTTTTTTTTTTAAATCCTTCAGCCTAGATATAGTAGAAACAATTGTAGAAAATTAAAGACTATTTTTACGTAAGCCTATGTATTTTACCAATACAGTACAATCCTATCTCCACCCATATGGGTTTAAAAATTTTTATACAGGATATTAATAGTAAAATACTGACAGAAAGCATATATTCAGTAGGGCATTTCTGCAGTATTTCCTTCAATCCATTATCTTCTGGATAGTTTTCAATCATTCTTCAAAATCAGAAATGCATGTTATGAATGAAGAATGCTGCCCAGAGAATAAATTATTTAAGGGATCAGAAAAACATTTGTTATTCTACCACTTCTTAAGAAAATAAAGCATCCAACCTGTTCTCTTCTTTGGCAGACATGTGTTCAAGCTTTGAAAAAGTAGATTTAATAAAGGTATTACCAAGTGTTCCCTTTGTCCACTCTAGGCTGTAGGGGCATTTTTTCCCCAAAAAAATGATGGCTTAACATGCAAAAATCAACTTTTTCTTAGATTCTGTATTTCATTATGCACTGAACACCAGCGATACCTCATGCCAGGATACTTCTGAAACACGACACTCTTTCCTGCAATAGGGGATCTTCACTGAATTGCACCTTACAGACCCCTGGGCTACAGGCATGGGCTACTGCTCCACATGAACCATGTCATGGGGGTGTGAGGCTTCATCACTCCCCAAATCCTCAGGTAAGCCAGCTTCTAATGAGAACAGACTATGGAACATGGACTAGATCAAGCTGCTCCAAGCCCATCCAACCTGGCCTTGAACACTGCCGGGGATAGGGCAGCCACATCTTCTTCAGGCAACCTGTGCCAGCACCTTAGAGTAAAGGACTTCTTATATCTAACCTGAATCTCTTCTATGTAAGTTTTAACCCATTAGCCCTCTCCCTGTTGCTACAGTCCCTTATGAGTCCCTCTCCATAACCCGTGCAGCACCCTTCAGATGCTAGAAGGCTGCTATGAAGAAAAGCACACTGTTAAATTAAGTGATCACTTTAGAGAGTCAGTAAACAAGTTCACCTGACCATACACAGCCTTGCCAACAAGAGTCACCTGAAGACCTTCTTGGTTAAAAATCACAGTACGGCAGCTCTAGAGCTGGACACCATCATGAGGTTCACAGTGCTTGTTTTTTGCTGGAAGAGCCTGACACGAGCAGAGGGCCTGGCCGCAATGCGACCGCCACAATGAACACATACCGGCCAACACGTAAATTGACCTAATAACAAGCAAAACAGCTCCTCCCCACCATCAGGGAATAATCTGCCTGTAAAGAAAATGAGCTGCTTGCAAGTCTGCTACGTATCTTAACAAAGAGCTTGGCCGCTATTGACCTTAAACCACTGGCACACAATCATATGTCTATTACCCAATTAATCCAGTCTTCTGGGTTTGAAGCTAGTGTAATCAACTTGTTCAAGAGAAGAGCTGCAAGGATGGAGTCGTTCAATCAAAGTCAAGAGAATATACGTGATCTACCCATACTTTGCTCCTGCAGAACATCTTGGAACTCTGACAGCTCTGGGGTATGCAGAATAGCTCCTGCTTCCTCCAACACGTTAAGGGAGAAAAAAGAGAACATGAAGATATCGGCATACTTCTCTGTACAGCTGCACATTCAGAATCTTGGGCTTGCATTGGGACAGTCACCAAGCACAAGCTGCTGAGGACAGCTAACAGCCTTGGAACAGATGCTGTCACTGAATTGCTCTCATGTTTTACAATCCCATTTCATCATTACAACTCTCACTAAGATCTAAGGCCAACATAATCCCAAGCGGCAGAACACACTACAAGTGTAGCTTCATCCAAGTGTCTCCCTTGGGGGTAAATTAGTTTTGTCCTGCAAAACAACTGCAAAGAAAAGCAAGGACCCATGCAATGACCTAAACATTATTAGAAGACATACACCAACAAAGAAGCAGGTGCCAACAAACACATTATAACATCTGTAGTAACAAACGATGAGGGCAGCAGACCTGACTGGGAAACTTTCCCAATATCTTGAGATTTCAGTGAAGTATGGGAGAAAGCAGATGGGATTTGCAGTCTTCTACACATCACTTTCCTCATTCAACATTTTGCTGCTATCTCACTGCAACCCTGCCAAAATTTAGTACGAGGAAGAGGACTATGCGGATGGAAGAAAAAGCAAATCTACCTCTTGAGCACACTTAGTGTTTCATCTCATTGAACAGCACTCCCTTGTTTAATGCTGAAGAACTGCATGCGGGTGAGCCACCTAGGAGTTCTTGGCTTTCTCAGTCTTCCGGAGATGTCCTTGGCATCTGGGCTTGAAGTTAGCAACATTGACTTGTTCAAGAGCAAGATCTGCTAGTCCACCATCTTGTCGCTCAAGTCTGTCTAGCGAGATATCTGCACATACAAGCCTTCCTGGAATTCAGGGCTCTCTCCAGATGAGTTAAAGTACTCACAGCCTTTTATGCATTGCTTGGCTTTTTAATGGTCAAAGTTGCATTCTGAATCCACAAGACAATGAGGGAGCTGCTGCAGGCACAAGACATTTTTTTCCCAACGGCTTTAGAAGAATCTTAGAGGTTGCCAGTGACAACTGAAAACCCTGATTTCATTGCCCAGATACACAAAAGTAACTAAATTAAAAAGCAATGCAAACTGCACCACTCTGTGTGCTGCATCTTCACATGAGGGATGAAAAGAAGCAGACGTTACCCTTTGAGCCCTCAGTGTGAGGCACATGAAGCAATAGAACCGATACAAAACACAGCTCCCACTTCAAGAGTCTGAGGCATACAAACCACCACAGACGAATGTACATATGGATGGATTTTCAAGAGAACAGTATGTTTTACAAGGGAAATGAAAAACAAAACTGTTGTATATCAGCATAAGCCAAATTAAAGAGATATTTCAGTCTCATGTCTGGGCACAAACTATAGAGGGACTAAATATATCGCAGAAACTGAAAGACAACTGTGTTTATTTCTTTTCTACCACCATCAACCACATTCTTTTCCATATAAATTAAGTCCAAAATTTTCAAACAAAACATTCAGAAAATATTTGTTAGAAGTAAGCTGTCTAGGATTTTCTGTGATCGAAATTCAAGCATAGAAAGTTACTAGTTTATAAAAAGCAACTCTTCTAGAACCTAAAGAATCCTTTTTCCTTTTCCTCTTAATACTTTACAAAACCCATTATCTGGTACACCTGGCACATACCCAAATCCAAAACAGTGATTAACAGAGAGACAGGGGCGCAAGGATGAGACCTGGAATCTGCTTGGGCCATGTAACTTCCTAACTCCAACAGGGATGCCTAAGTTTGCTGATTCTGTTTGGTCTATCTCAACGGATGCTTTCCTTGGCATTGATACAGGTGAGGGGGTTTTTCGCAGTCAAGTAGATCAGTCTTCAACTGTAAAACTCTGAGCAGTCATTTTGATGTTAAAGAGCTCTGACTGAAGCTTTGGCTGGGATATTAAATTCTAAATCATAAGAACCTAATAAAAGACAAAAATTGTCTTATAAATATTTATAATTTATTCTTATTACATTTTATTTATTACTGCAGAAAGTATGAACCATGGAAAATTACACTGAAGCCATCAAGCTTAGCATATTATATGTGAAAGGCCATTTTTTACATTCTGGAAACAGATAAACAGAAAGGATTCTAAGTAAATCCTTTAAATCTCCTAATCCAAGACAAACATGATGATTATGATTGTTGAATGCTCCTGCAGAGCATTTGTTGGGTACTTTAATTGTTTCATGTAGTAGAAATAAGCCCTCTATTGATAGCACAGGAGCTGCAGTGAAAAGCTAGAGAACATCTGGTTATTTTATACATACTAAAAATGGCTTCTTGTTCAGACATGTAATGACCACTAAAAGAAAAATTGTGAATCCAACTATTTTTCCTGTTAAAATATTTTGACAATATTCATGCTGGAACTCTTGAGCTGTGTCACTGGGTTTTACAGTGGAAGTAATGGTTTTTATTGGCCCAAGCTGCTACTACACCCATAGGATGATGGGGGTTGCTGGTTCTCCTTCTCTGCCAGCAGCTCTAGTGAGAGTCTGAAATTGCCATGAGCTGCATTCTAAGGCTCTTAAGAACTGAGATGTCAGAACTACAGTATTAGAATGTTCTGTTCATCACTACCTACCACTTGTAAAGTAGAAACTAAAATACATGCAAGAAAGCTACTTGTCACTTGGTTTTAAGTCTCACATAAAATTCCCTTGAATTTGTAGTGAAACTTCAATCATGGACAGATTTTGCCCCCTGGCACCTTGCATGGTAACCGGTTTAGGCTCCTCTTTTAAAACAAGAGACAGAAATTCAGAACATGATACTGTCTAGTGAAATACCCTTTTGATTTTAGTCAAAACAGTGATTTCTGTTTATTCTACTA
Source organism: Psilopsiagon aymara (assembly GCA_024733675.1). NCBI lineage: Eukaryota > Metazoa > Chordata > Aves > Psittaciformes > Psittacidae > Psilopsiagon > Psilopsiagon aymara. The sequence goes on along the minus strand of JANRGW010019664.1, from coordinate 23,945 downwards.
CCTGGAGTTCTTTGCCTCTAGGCAGCATTATCACCTGAAAATTAAGTGGATTTTTAAGCTGTTACAATACAACATAAATGGGCAGTAAAGGAGAAAACAGTGAAAAAAATAGTAAGGGAGAAAACAACAAGATTAGATTAATCTTCTTACTTCCATATATTTAACTTACATACTTCAGGAAGGAAGAGGCTGGATAACAAACTGATTGCCTTTTTTCCCCCATTCTGAACTTTGTGATCTTAGACTTCTCATAACCTTGAAATCTAATAATGATAAAATTCCAGAGATATGACGGAGACCACAAGGACGCTTGACTGAAGCGCAGTGTTACAGGTACGACATTTAGAATCAGACATGTATTTGGCTGGACAGATTTTCTAATATAACAAAAATAGACTTTTCTTTCCCACATTTTACTATCTGTCTTTGTTTATTCAACCATTCAGCAAACCCAGCTGGATCACAGACACTGTCATCAAAGAAACATTATAGGTCAGCCAGAAGTAAATAAATAGAGGCTTTGTCACTAGAGTACAATTTTAAGGCCCATGTAATGAATAATGGAATAGAAAAATCTTTCCAAGCAAGCGGGATGCACTGATTTCAAGCAGGAAGATTTCACAGTTCATCTGAAATCCACAATTATAGTAAACTCCAGATAACCTAATTTTTATTTTACTTCTATTACACATAGAGGAGCTTATAAATGGTTTGGTATTGTTTTTAAATACTTAACCAGCTGCAGAACACCTTGTAAGACAGATGAGTCTAGCATTTACCTATCACACAGGCAAGAAAACTGAAACAATGTGGTGAACCAATTTCCTACAGGTCACCAAGTGGCAGAACTGGGATCAGATTTCACACTTTCTAGCTCTTATCCCCAGTATAATGCACAAATTATTTCCTCTAAGCTACAGAGAAAAAGCAAGATAAGAGCACAGAGCTTTATCAGTATAGCCTAATTGCTAAATATCTTAAAGGAGGTTACATAGGAAGCAGAGCACCTACAGAAGACAAAGATGTTACAACAACTAGAGCTTGGCCCTGTAAACATTTCAATTTAAGAAAATACTTATCTGAATTCCTTCATGGAAGTTTTTAAAAGCTGCTTCCTCAATGGATAAATACAAAAATTTTCCAACTGACATTTAACCAAGTCTCATCAGTAAAGATGACATTTTGCTTCTCAAGTGCCTGTTGCTGTAGAGTGGAAGAGACCATGTGGAAACTCCTTGCAAATCTGCAAATCAAATGGAATTCCTGCTCCACCTTCTTTGGTCTTCATTAATTACTACATAAAATTTTTTCAAACCTTTCCTAAACAGTGCAAGGTGCCCTAAAAGTGTAATGATGCAAGGAAGACACATTTCAAGGTTCGCTTCTGCCAAGTTCCATTGCCGCAGTGGGTTTTATATTGGGCAACCTGAGACGCTAAACATGAGAGCTGCATCCCACGGGTGACGGCCACAAGAACAGCACAATTGACTATGATCACAGTTGTGCTTCCTTGGGCCAGGCTAAATTGGTGCTGGATAATCCCAAACTGCCTTTATACTACCACATCAAAACCAATGGATAATCCCGTGGAGTTAAAAAGTGGTTCTGGACACTTAAAGAGATGACAAAAAATGCATTCAAAAAGAAGCCACATTCAGATGAACAACTTCCTGATTATTAGCTGTCAATCTGTCAATTCAGCATTAGAAGTACAAAAGAAGCCCAGAGATTCAGGGTAGAGCAGCATTAGTGCTGGTTACACGAGGTTAGAAATGTTTTTAATGTCAAGTTATTAGAAATGAAGGGTTCTGCTCCCATTCCCTTGACTTGTTAGAATGAATAGCAAAATTAATTCAAGTTCTATTAAGAAAACAGTAATCATTTATAAGACAACAATTTCAGACTCATTAGGTAGATTCAAGGTGTGTCTTTGTTAACCCTTTTCACACTCACTTTCAAACTCTGGCTGTGCAAAGAGTGCAGATTAATAAGAACCCTCACTCTATGATGGGACTAAATGCTGGATCATGTCATGTTTAGCGCGTGAGCTTTTTGGACTCAGTTGTTATGACAGTAAACCACTGCACATTAAGAAGCTTCATAATGCAGCAATAGTCTCACACTTTTCTTAAATTCCTCTACTCCTGCAAAGGCACTTTTTTTACAGTTACACTTAGAAATGGCAGGCACACCATTTGAGAAGTAGTAGCTTTGGCTTTCTGTCCAGCACTAAATAGATTACATGACATTAAGGAATGGACTACATCCCCAAGAACTATAAATTCAAGTCCTAAACCAACAGAGTATGTCAATATTTCCTCTAGGAATGGGAGTCACTAAATTGATCTTCACTGAGCTGGTGGTTGGTTTTCCCTTGTTCAGTATTTTGAAATCATCAAGAAAAAACATGCAAAGAATGACACAGTTAACTGAGTAAGATTCAAGCGAATATAATCCACTGCTTCTCATAAAACCAAGGAATTACTGAAAACTTTTATATACTTTTGGCATTGCCTCTGCAAGATAAAAGCTCTTTCATGCTTCTGACACCTGATGGGGCCATAAAATAAATTGGAAGTGACGTTACATCACTTCAGAAGAAAATCCAACCAATTTCTAACCCTCCATAAGGTGCAGAAATTGCTTAAAATCTAAAGCAAACTATCCCAGACACAAATAATTTTCTTTCCTAATTGGCTGGAACACTACTACTGCTCCTTAAAAACCCACTCCTAACAAAATACGTCTTTATAGTGATCTAATTCTGTGTTACAACTCATGAGTTTCTTATGTTTCTCAAAGTGCTCATGCATTCATGACAAAAATAGTTTTGGGAAAAAAAAAAAAAAACAACAAACAAAACAACATCTGAAAAGGGAAAAAAAAGTTTTTGCAAGTTTTTCTCATCAGGTTGGATTGTAGTTTTCTATTAAAGTTATTCCAAGAAAGAAATGATTCACACTCCCCAAGTTTAAATGCTGAGAAATTCATGGTATCTTCCATCCTCACCCTGCCTGCTCCAATGAGCCTGCAAGCAATGGGAATTAAAAGCCACAGCAATGACAAGAACGTGAAGCCAATGCTTCCCAGCCTGCCCGGGGGAACATGTCGGATACTTGTGACCGTAAGCTTGCCTTTGTTTACTCTGTTGTGAAATACTTCATGTTCTGATCAGTTCTGTGGCTGAAAAAGGCAAAGGGCTTAATGAACAAAATCTGTTTTAGAGATAATACACAGACTGTTGTGAAGACAATTCCATGTAAACACTGATACACAAACACTACCCTAAAGATCCAAAAGATAAAAGCCGTCTGATGTTACTCTAAGAACAGCCTCATAGTGTTAATTGACACAAAAAAAAAAGTGAAAACATTTAGCAACAGATTCACCTCCTTAAAAGGAAGAGATGAAAGCTGCAAGAATTCAGTATTTATCATCTTCTCCTGCTGACAACACACAGACAGGCAGCACTCAAAGGGAAAAGGTGACAAGATAACACAGGTTGCTCTGCACACCTGGAATAGTTTATTTCTCCTAAATTAAAAGATCAGCTCAAGAGAAAAAATTAAGGGGCTGGAACAATCTGGCCTTGTGTGGTGGATGTGTGCTGAAACATTTGCTGAAACAGCTTCACCAGGCCTTTTGCTCCAACTAGCTGTGTACAGGTACCAAGTATTTCACACCACCTTGCCCAGACTCTGGACCAGGGTGGCTCAGCAATTACAAGTCCCTAACATCACATCCCCCTTCCAAGTCAGACTTTAGAAACACACTAAAAGATTTAAAGACCAAGATTAACATAACATGAAATATTTACAGTCAACCTTGTGGTTATTACGAAATCTTGTGGCTCAGTTACAAAAATGTTCTCTGTACCACTGCTGGAACCTTCCAGACTCCCCCAAAGTACTCTGCTACCAAGGTGATAGGGCTTGCTCACATGCTGCTGACCCTGGCATTCATGATTTCTTTCTATAGCCCCTTTCTGCTTGAAATGTTTACTGGCACCTTCTTTCCTCCTGGAATCTGCACATAAATCTTCTGCTACTGTACACTGTGTCTAGCTGGGCCAACTCTCACACACAACCACAGAATAACTTAGTGAGCCATCCCTGCCCCTTTTAACCATTCTCTCCACTGCAGACCCACACAGCGTCATTTTCATAAGACAAACCCAAAAACATCATTAACGTTAGTCTCATCAGACCTTTCAGCCCAAGTCTTTCAGACATCACTCTCCATGCAGTTTAGGAATACTTGCTTGCATTCTTCTGCTGGACAAAAAGTCAAAAGGTGATACTCAGTTCTTCACTGATACTAAATACTGTTAAATTCTGCAATTCAACAGTATCCAACACAGATGGGTTTGCAAGGTTTATAAAGGCTACTGTAAACTTCTGGATTAAAAAAAATAGAAAAGAATGAACAGCCACAGCGTATCTTTTTAAACACTCGTTTTGAGCAAAACAATGAAAACCCCAGTTTGCTCCCCTGAATATGATCTCCTCTTGTCACCACCAGGCCTACTGGATTCACACACACACAATGGAGCTCTGCTGCCTCAAGCCTCCTGCTGTAATAACTTTTAAGTATTTTCTGCAAGATCCCATCCTCAGTGGTAGCTCTGGCAAATGCAGGCCACAGTGTGTCCGAATGCGGACAAGCTTTGTTTGTGTAGTTGGTTTTGATCAGGTTGACATGTTCTAAATTTAACTCTGGTCTTTGTCCCACTGTGCTTTGGCAGAAGCTCCAGAAACAATGTCTGCAAACATAAAATGTCTACTAGTTCTGTGTTTCATTGGCTGATCTATATCTGCAGACAAAACAGCAATCTCGATATTCTAGTGGGATATCACCCATTTGCTCTATTTGGCAATACCAGTGAGTGGCTCATGGTCAGCTGGTGTCACAAAGACAAATCACAAGAACTTTTCACATCACTGTATTAAAGCCAAAACCTCCTCCTCTTCCCACTGCACTGGTGCATTATCATTTTTTTAGGAACTACACATGCCAGTCCCTGAGCTTTAATGCTGATAACACAGAGGCAAAAGAAGTGCATAAGTTAGAAAGTTGAAGCCACTTTGGTACTGTCACCATCCTGGCGCTTCCTCTGTTTTGGCTGTTTTGGGGATGGGGTGCAGAATTTGTGGATTTACAATCAAGTCCATCAGTTATCTTTACCCATCAGCATCCTTAGGCCGATGATTCAGACGGTTTCACACACCGGAATGTTCTTTGCACCTCCCAGTCTATCTAGGTCAGCACAGCAGTGACAGCTAAACCTACACTGACATTACACAGATCCAACACTCTACATTGAGATCTCTTTCTTGCCTCTCTTTTTAAACTCAGCTGTTCTACTTCTGAAAGCCACTACTCCAGACACTCAAACACAGTTCCCACTCCTCTCCTCCTGCACCTACTAGCCCAGGAACTGTCCAACCCAACATGAGCCACATGCTGAGAAACCCCAAAGAGCAGTGCTCCTTCGTTCCTCCTCTGCCCTCATTCTTCCTTCTCTCCCCTCTTTTGCTCCCAGCCCTTCCCCAGTGCACAAACTGATCCACAACATTAATATCTCAGCTTCAAGCTACATGCCATCTTCTGCCTTCTCCATGGGGCCCCTTCCAGTACTAAAGCTCCACTGACCATAAGACAGACTAACTCCAGCATATTACGTATTGCCTTTCCTCCCAGCTGACTAAACATCCAAATGTAGTGACTCTGCTGCTGAGACTCCAAAGTGATTTTTCTAGCCTAAGAATACAGACAAGACTGCTGCAACAACCATGCATCCAGTCAATAAATACTTCTGGCAGGCCAAATTGTCCCCCAGGGCTGTCCATTGGCCACCACTCTTCCATGCTATCAAAACCATGCTGTAATTTTCAGCATAGCATCTCTGGTGTTGAACTGAACTCAAACAACAGTCTGAGAAAACTGTCTCTTTCACAAAAGGTTAAAATGTAAATAAAAACATAACTATGCTTTTTTATGGGCTGTTGTTATGACCCTCCTGTCCTCATGAAGAGGCAGAGCTGCTCCATTAAACAAAATAAAGTATTTAAACATATTTCTGCTGGACTCCAGCTCCATGATTCCTGCAGTTTGTGGCTCCAGGTCTTCCCTCCTGTAGTATTTTGCGTTCTCCCTCATGCCAACAGCAGCAGAAGTATAGCCATAGTTGGTACCACAAGACCAAGTGGTCTTCCTTTGATGGACAAATTCTACTGCTTTAAAAAGCATCTAAAGCTCTTCCATCAGTGCCATCAGAATCTGATCTCTTTATCATCGAAGGATTCTTTATAAATTAAAAAAAATGGTTCTTGAAACTTTGATTAGTCACAGAGCTTATTCCAATTTCAACCACTTTCAGCACCTTCTGGTTTACGAGTTAAAAATGCATTTCTCCCCTGTATCTCAAATCTTTCTGGACTGCAGAACTATTCCAATTTCTTCAAATCATTTCCACAGTTACCTTTCCCTTTCATAAGTAAAGGGTTAAGTGTCTCCAGTGTCAAAACAAGCTATTACTGTACAACTGTTTTCCTTTTTTGTTTGCTCAATTCATTCTTATTTAACCTTTCCTGTACACCTAGAAAATTCCAACTCCAGTGCGTACTTTACATCCTCTGCTCTCCATCACCAGATTTTTTTTAAGGACCTCATGTGCACATTTGCATGGGTTTTAATTATCTACCCTGTTCCAAGTTGGCTATACAAAATAGTAACATAACCCTCACAATCCTCTGCATGTCTTTTGTCCTAAAAACTCAGCTTTTAAAGGAGCTGCCCCAATATTGCATCTTCCTAAAGACAGCGTGATTACCTGACACAATTGAGTGTTTTCCTGAAGTAAGTATTTTTAGAGCTGTCACACTGCTACAGAGAAAGGTTGTGGAGCAGGACTGACTTCATAACATAACATGGAAGGGACTGATTTATAACTGAAAATATTATATTGATTTTAGAACCCTGGAATGGTTTGGATTGGAATGGACCTTAAAGCGCATCCACTAGACCATGCTGCTCCCAGCCCCATCCAACCTGGCCCTGAACACTGCCAGGGATGGGGCAGCCACAGCTCCTCTGGGCACCCTGTGCCAGTGCCTCAGCACCCTCACAGGGAAGAGCTTCTGCCTTAGAGCTCATCTCAGTCTCCCCTCTGGCAGTTTAAAGCCATTCCTCTTGGCCTGTCCCTACAGGCCATTGGCCAAAGCCCCTCTCCAGGTTTCTTATAACCCCTTTAGGCACTGGAGCTGCCCTAAGGTTCCTCCAGAGCCTCCTCTTCTCCAGGCTGAAAAAGCACAGCTTTCAGTCTGTTTTCACAGAAAGACAAGGAAAGCAGCCTCAAGCAACTCAACTAAAATGACACTAATACAGGAATATCAAACCACTGTGCGGTAAATGAGAAGAAAAACCCACCAGTGGCGCTCCCTTCTATTTTCTGATCTCAATGACCTCTCAAACATTGTGATTTTTACATGAAGTCATAATTTGAGATCACATTTATGATGGTGTGCCAGAACATCCTGCCTGCACTGGGATAAAAGAGCTGGAAGCCTGACAGCGATCAAGCCACTGAAGTTTTACCTGGCAATCACTACAGAACCCAAGGGACTGAGTTGCCCAAATGCCTCCAAATTTGAGGAAGGCTGAGATCTATGAAGCTAGTTACACAAAAGTGGCATGAACATACTTCAAAAGCACCAGCGAACTATTTTCCTGAAGTTTCAGCATAAAGCACAACCAAAAAGGAATGTCAAGGCAGCTAGGAGCCAGGAAGGCAGCCTTTGATGAGGCTATGATAACAGAGACCATTGGAAACCAAAGCACAGCCAAAATAATAAGATTTTTAAAGAGCCAAACTTTTCCTGGAGGAATTAAAGAGATGCCAAAATTTACCCTGAGGGAGAACCCCCCCCTTGATTAGACATATGGATGACTATGGTATATAAAATGTAGGAGTAGAGAAAGCCTACTTTGTGACCTAGCACACTGATCCTGAAATACAAAAATAAGGCCTGTGCTTTTCTAAGGGAATACATCTAATCCAACCGCATTAAAAATCATCTGAGTCCTCCATTTCATTGAGTTCACTGTTCAGCTTTTCTATTTTTGAGGCTACAATGGAACATTCTAGCTCAAAAGACACATTCCAGCTCTTCCATAATTTAAAACAGATATTTTAGAAGAAATTTTGACTAGTGACCCACCAACATAGATGACGATGAAGAACACTAACACAGAAAAATCTCAAGAAATGAAGCACTGACTACATTTAGCAGCAAAATAAACCCAGCTATGCTTTATCTTTGCATTCCAGGTGACATAGGTGCAATTCTCTTATGTTCATATATATATAAATATATATGCGTGTATTACATATTTCCTATTTATTTTCTATTGGGGGGGAGCACAATTTTCTTTGATCAACAATGAGGGCTGATCTCAACTATGATGCATCCACACCTCAGGGGAAGTTACACAACAATGCTTGAAAAGCCTGGTTTGTGCGCTCAGAAAAATATCCCAGACACAATAATTGATGTTCCTGAGGAATACAGTTGTCTTGGGATACTCCAGAATCCCACTCTGTTGTTAAACTTGCCCTACAGCTCTTTTTTATTATTAGGTTGTAAAACTTTGTCCACTGAAACAAAACATTTTTGTTCAACAACAGATTCCCTTTAAAGCATAAACAGTATTCCTGTGAAAGCCCACAGCTACCGAATTCTGCCTTTAAACTCTTCTTTTAACTCTTCACAGCATCAATTGAGCAGAGAACATAATGTTAAGTTTGCAATTTTAAGTGATGCACTGTCTGCGACACTATCATGCCCCAACAGTATTCCAATCACAGGCTTCACTGAGAGGCACATGGGAACAGTTCCTCCAATTTTTTTTCCTTTTTAAAAGTAGCTATTCTCAAAACAATTCTCTTTTTAGCTACAGACCTAAATCATTGTCCATAACAAATAAAGATATGAATAAAAACGTGCAATTTTAAAGTCACTTTTTCTAAGAACGCATCACAAACTTGAGGGTACAGCATCATGCTGGGCACTGTCATAACTCACTCCTACAATCTTCCAGGGTTTCAATTCAACTTCGCCAGCACCTGCAACTGAGCTACACAGGCTACTCACTTGAGCAAACCTGCATGTGCACATATTCTTCTTTTCACAGGAATAAAGGCCACGTACATTGGTAATATTTAAACACAGATGACTCTTTTTAAAGACAAGCTCTTGTGGCTTTATATAGCGTGGCACGAATCCTTCCTTCCAGTAAGATGCTATTGGCAGATAGTGTCGCATGAGCTGCGAAACTTAATGGACCAGAAACCTAAATCCATCACAGCCACACAGGGGACAGCTATCACTATTATTACTCTATAAGTTAATACTCTTTGAGCAGACGACTCTAAAGCAGACTGCTTTTTTTATGATCTTTTTTAAATACAGATAATAATTTTGACTTTTATTTTTTTACCTCACAAAAAACTTTCGTTTTGACACATTTTGGTCTGAATAGCACAAAGTTAAATTGATTTCGGAGGTTGGGTTGGTTGGGGGCTTTTCTGCATGGTTTTACCCCCATATTTCTTTACTACTTATTATATTGTTTTTCTCACCAAAGCAAATACAGGAAGAACTTTCCAAATCAAGAAAGAGAAAGTCTGGGGATTTGTTTAGCTTTTGGGTTTTGCACTTAATTGGGTCGAAAAAAGCAAGGATTTTTATTTCAGTCAAACATTTTGCACCAATTTCTGCTTTAATAGTAACTAGAGTAAAAGAGGAAAGAGATGACAAATCAATTTATCATCTTAATAAAATGTTTTACTTGAAATGGAAAATACAATTCTCTGCATATTCAACATTTGGAATTAATATGGCATTTGTATGAATTTTAAAAATAAAAATAAATGTCAGTTCTTGTACTGACATCAAGGTCTGGCTAATAAAAACAAACCAATTAACCACAGTGGCTGAAGTCTGCGACTTTTAAGTTCCCTTCTTGATCATTAGGGTTTGCAAATGCTTGCAATAAGAGCTGCTGGATGCCATGTGCTCTAAAAGGATCGGAGCTGAGGGAAATCACCTTGTCACCTGTGTTTCCCTGGTCTAAGCATAACAGATTTAAAGAGGGGATAACTGAAATAGCACTGATTTTCTTTATGAACTGTACTTCCGTTTTTTACAGTTACACATTAGTCCACAGTTGAACTGATGTGAGTTTTTGGTTACAAGGAATTCTGAAGAGGAACAGAATACAACAGATTTGTCTGGAAATACCCGTTAAAGAAAGAAACAATGAGAAAGGTAAAATCTCTCTCAGTACTGACAAAGTCTGAGAAGTATGATTCCACTGTTACAATTTTTCATTTTATATAGATTTTTAGAGGCTGAAATGAAAAGCTTTTCTACTTAGAAGTTGACCTAGATAATCTTAAAAGTCTTCTCCTAAAAGTCTTCTCCAACCTAGTTAATTCTATACTTGAAGTTTCAAATGGGTTAAAAAAACCCAGAACAACACATAAGACAAACTAAACACTTACAAAACAACCTGGCTTAGCCTGATGCAATGGAAGAGGAATAAGATTAAAACCGTGTTAAAAGCACGGAATGCTGGTATTTCACTGCGGAAGGCACTATCTTCCCACACCCCACAGGAATCATGAGCCTTGATCAGAGCTAATGAAGCAGCTACTCCACTAGTGGTTCACTGTTGCATGACTGCACATTGAGAAATGCTCCAGGAAACTAGAGACTGACATTAACACACTCCTGCTGCTGGCGGTGAGATTAACAGCAGGAATAGTGTCCACTCGGTCAGCTCTTTTGCAACATTCTAGGAATTCTTTCATTCCTCTGACTCGGAGCTTTGCTGCAAGTTTTCATCAGAGCTTTGCAGAAAATCAGGTGATATGGAATTACTGCAGAATCATGGAACAGTCAGGGCTGGAAAAGACCTTGAGATCATTCAGTTCCAACCGCCCTGCCATGGGCAGGGACATCTGCCACTAAACCATGCCACCCAAGGCTCTGTCCAACCCGGCCTTGAACACAGCCAGGGATGGAGCATTCACAACTTTCCCGAGCAACCCATTCCAGTGCCTCACCACCTTTACAGTAAAGAATTTCTTCCTTATATCCAATCTAATGTACAATGAGGACAGTTAAAATCTAGTGGTATTTAACTGTAGCATCAGCAGTAGTGTTGCAGGTAGCAAACGTGTTATGATACTATTCAGAAGAACAAGATACCTTCACAGAAAAAGAGGGCCCATTTCTGATTTCAGATGTGCTCACTTGGTAAGGGTGCCATTCACTTTTCACTAACCAAGTCTCAATCTACACTGTCATCAGTGAGATAAAATTCTACTCTTCAAAAAGGTGAGAGATAGCTAAAAAAAGAATAAAAATAAAACAATCAAGTTTGGCAGCAGTTCCCAGTAATAATAAAAAAGACACTATTCAACGCCTGGAAAACAAAAGCATCTGTGTATCTTCAATAAAGTAACTACAGAAAGTTCCAGATAGTGGCATGCCAAGATTTCTATTCTTCAAAGCATGTGATCCAAATTCACTTTGCACAAAGGAGCATTTCTCATTAAGACCTTTACAAGTGTACCTAGTAAATGTTCTTATATAATGGTATTTTCTAGAACAACAGAAGAAAAAGCTCCCTGAACAGTTTCCTCTAACCATTTCTAGGTTTATCATTCAAACCCCTGGATTTTCTCAACTACTATTTATCTATTCCAGACAACCTGGAATAGAGAAATCTATTTATTTAGACTATAAATAAAATAATATCTATTATTTTATACCACTAATTTTATATTATTTTATATAAACTATTTTTTATAATATTTTTATATTATTTTATACCATTATTTTAAACCCAGATTTCCATCTAAATTTGGAAAGTCCCCATGGAAGAAGTAGCGTTTATTCCCTGTGTTTGGGGCTTTTAAGCGTATACTGACATGAATGCTCGTGCAACACAGTCAGGAAACTCAAGTGATCTCTGTTGTCAAGGGTTCAGTGCTCGAGTAAATGGACTCCAAATAATGTAAAACTGCTAGCATAGCCTGGAAATTACTTAGGCCAATGACAAATGTTTTTGACAGTTCCACTCTCATTATGCAAGTCTAGGTCACATTACATTTAATTCAGAACAGTTGATTTACTGATCACTCCTTTCTTCAGGTTTCCGATAGTGTCTCTAACGTATCACCAGTGACAATCAAAAACAAACAAAAAGTAAATTCATTTGGTATTTACCCAAGCCTTTGAGGCGTCCCGTTCTCTGGTACTGCATATGTATCAGAGCAGACCTTACTTTAGGAGCAGTCATTACTTTATGCTTACTTACAATCTGGGTTCACACCAAAATGAAGCCCATAAGCACATACTGTGCAAAACATACATAGGGAATATTATACATCAACATTTTATCTTCAACTACGGGCATAGCTCTGTATGCAGCACTGGAACACGTTCTCTTTTCTGTATGCTTACAACCCCTTTTACCATCTGACAAACTGTTACCTTGAAGGAAAACATGATCCCACCAAAGTGAACAAGAGAAGTCACTGTGCCACTGCTGGAACAATGTCATTCATTTCTCAGAACATTGGTTTTGGTTTGGTCTTTCTTACAGCTTTCTCCTCTCTACATGGACATCTCCTTTCTCCACACTTACAGCATAAACAATGTCCTACCTTTAACTGCACACTGTCATCTTCCCACAGTTATTTATGCAAAACGCAGTAATACCTGCTCTCTGCTAAAAGAAAAACTAAAACCACCAAAATCTCACAACACAGTTCTAGAATTTAGAAGTACTGATCAGTATTTTTTCATTGCTACCTGCTACGTCTACTTATGTACTGCCACCACTGACATTTTGCCTTTGACGGAACTTGATGTATTACAGCAACTTCCGCAACCCCCCATGCCTTTACCAGTGAAATCCATGAAGTGGCTGAGCTCCGCACTGTTAATACCAGCTCAGAAGAAAAACAGAGCAAGTGTTGGAAACCATACAAAAGCTAAGTGTAAGATGGGCTTATTTGCTGATGGTGGTACTTCTTTGTCATCACTGTGAGACTGAGGTACCCCATTTTCAGGGTAACCACAAGACACCAAAACAAAACAGTTAACTAGAAAAACCCCACTAACATGATAAATAACTTAATTCTATCACTTCCTCCTGGTGAACTCTGTAACACTTCTGCTGTTTTAAAACAAGTATTTAGCAACATTCCAAAAGCATGGAATTACATGTTTCAGGAATAAAAATAGCTGTTAACAACAGAAAAAGAAAACAAACAAACAAAAAAAAAACAACCAAAAAAACCCACCCCAAAGCCATGAGCAACTTATAAACTAGATTCATTCATAGCTCAAGCGCAGAGTCTCTATCAAAGAAAAAGAGTATCTGTGTGTAAAGCAGTACTACTTTTTGCTACCAGATCAGTCAGGAACTGATAGCTCAAGCTGAATAATTGATGGAGCCAGTATACAGCCATTAATCGCAGCAGACTGGATCAAATAAAATGAAGCAAGCTTATACTTCAAAGTACTTATTCCACAAAGAAAAATTTTGTTCACAGAACACTAAAGAAAAGGCTAAGGCAAGCTACAGTGGATGATTTTCCAAACACAGTTTCCAAGTGTTACTCACAGTAATACACAGATGTACTTCAAATAAAGTAAATATGCCTCAGCTAATTAAAACAGCATCTGAGAGCAGAAATGAAAACTGTGCTGTTGATGTGGGACTTCAATGTCTGAAATAAGCAATAAAGTGGTCATCTTGTGGGTTTTTCAGTGTATGCACTTGAAAATAGAAACACAGATTAACTATTAAAAAATACACTCAACTGTATCGTATTCTCCAAGGTTTGTTCCGGTCAGCATACACATCACAGTATCAGGCTTTTGATCATCCTTCTTCGATTTCTTATTCACTTAGCTAGTCTCAAATATTTTAAGGATTCTGGAAAAGTGAACTGGAAATATATTTGAATTATGGGAAGGATTAAATACATGAATAACAGACATAAAAATCAACTGGTCAAATCTCCCTATATTTAACATTATCTTGTTAAAGCCCTGAGAACTCTGTGTAAACCAGTTTTTTTCCCCTACAAAGATAAGCTCATTCTGTATTTGCAGTCAAGCCCTGTGGTTTAATTTTTAAAAGAGATAGCTTTTGTGACCAAAAGTGGCAAAAAGCAATTACTTTAATGGAGAGGAGACAAAAAAGGGGAGTTGTTTCCCATCTCCAGGTACTTAAGCTGGTCACAAAAGATTCCGAAGTCATGATCACCGTTGGTGAAACACCACAAAATCCCACTGATCATTTAACCTCAGCAGATAATACAGACATCTGGAAACAGGTTTAAGTCATCACGATTTACTGTTGTGCTTAACAGAGTGGAAAAATTAATTATGTTAATGGCCTGAACTCTCTACTTCCCATTTAGTAACCTGACAACACACATGTGCACACACTTTATTTTGTTTTTCAACAGGATGAAATGGGATCTCTCTGTTGAAGAGCTAAGCAATCATCAGGGTCTGCCAGCAGCAAGTAGTTGGTATTCAGCCAAGGATATCTGCATTATAATGAATCCAGCATCAACCCATCACTGGCACTGATGGCCCAACTGTACCAAGGATTTCCCAAATCCTTCTTGTGTTGAAATCTGGGATGTGGGACAGTGATTTCTGAACACACACGATGTTAGAAGCTTCCCTAACATTTATAATCACTGAGCACAGAACTGTTACAGCATATGAAGTGGAACAGTGATGGAATAAGGGCAAATCTGCAGCATAAAGACAGGGCTGATATCACATGATGAGAAAAATCATAACTGAAGAGCACTAAAAAAAATAAACAAAACAAAAAAGAAATGATTTCTCCAGATTAGCACAGCAAGATAGCTTTGTGATGGCTGCTATTCTACAAGCAGAGATTTTTATTACCAAAATCTGTAATAAGAGACAGCTTAGACCTACGCCTTCTATGAAGGTGGAGAAAATCGTTTTTCCTTATATTTAAAAGATTATCACTCCACATCTCATCTCTTCTTATTAAGTTTACAGCAATATTAAAACAAGATTTGGATGAATAAAGAACATAATATACTCCAAAATAGAGAACATATTCTTTGGAGCATTATAAATGTTCCTGTCTGCTTGAATGGAATTTTAATGGAACAACCCACCCTCTTCAGAGAAAAATAAGAAGAGATGACAGAAAATATTATCCTTTTCCAAAACGTTCATTAAGCATTCTTGCTTTACAGCCATCACAGATCACTCTGTGGACTCTTGTCACTCAGGGACAGTATCAAAGGTAATATCTGTAAGTAATTAACAAATCACCTCTATTAATTTATTCTTTCCACCAGGCAGAATATTTATACAAACGGAAACAAGTGATCTGAAAAGAAAAAGAATCCTAAAAGATACCATTATTAGAATAATGGTTGATTTTCACATATCTCTGCACATTTTACTACTTTTCCTTAGCAAGCCAAAGAAAACCAATCCAGTTTGTGATGTGAGGAAGGTAACAGTGCAAGGCTCCACAGGCCAGTAACAGAGACACCGTGTTGAGACCTGGGGCTTCTGAACAGAAGACCAAAATAGTTGTGTGACATAATGTCTAAATCCTGAGAAGCACAAGGAAAAAACTCTATGTTTAAAACACAGACATTATATTATGTGCTTACAGCCAAATATCTGCTGGAATTTACTGTTTGCTCCCAAAACAAATCTTTACCTGCGTCACTGAAATGAAACATGAAGGCAGGGTCAAATATGAATCCCCTGTTATAAATGGGACTCTATTTCCTTATTGTCACACTACGCCAAAAGCTGAAGTGACAAAAAAAAAAATGCCATAAATACGAGATTTTGCTACCAGAGACTTTTGTCTACTTTGCCTTCAGCATAGATTTTTTTTATTTTATTTTAATATCCAGCTTATAAAGGTAGGCTGGGTCGCAAATTTAAAAAGATCGAAAAAGAAAAAAAAACACTGTGTGGCTGTTGATGGTGGCAATTAATGATAATTAGTAGATGGGGAAAAATTTAGAAGTTGACTTGAAAGGCAACTGCAAGTTTTCTGATGTGTTATCTTTTAGGTGTTATGTGAAGATACTGGATGTGATAAAGTATTAACACAATAAAATTAAAAGCATCACAATTACAGCTGCCTGAAGACAAGATCAAGGACTTCACATGAAAAAGCAGAGCAGATGCCAACAAATAACAATCATAAAGCTACTAATGAGGAGTTCAAAAGAAAGTTCAGCATCTTTGAAGCAGTGCTATACACTGAATATGCTTGTCTTTTTATCAACCGGTAAAAATGGCTTTATAGGTCTCTGACCAGACCTATGCACCCAGTGACTATTAGTGAACTTCAGTGGAAACAGAGAGCAGAGGACAGACATGCTCATAATCTCAGAAGTCCACATTTTAAACTGAAGATTAACAACAACTGATGACCTTTGAGAGACTACAACGTATAAATATCTACACTACAAACCTTAACTATGCTAAAATGACTTAATTCTTGCTTTATCACCAAAGCAGCAATTCCTTTCTTTCACTGCTGATAAACCCAGTTAAGCCTGTTTGTTTCTTACTTGTTTCCTTCCTTTCCCATCATATAAGAACTATTTGGACACATTTGCCTGAAAAGCAGCATGAAGTACTCTTTCTACCCTCTATTACATTTAGATGAAAACTTCACCATACAGCAGGTTAAGTTCAGTTGTGCATTAAGGGCACAGATGTGCAATAGTTACTGGCTGTTCCACTCCAAATTTAAACATGTTGCTTCTTATTTCACCATGATATAAAGGCTGCTTTAAAGACGGGAAAACAGAATGCAAAAATACTTGCTACTTCTGCAGTCTTTTAATCAGTCCCACCTAGAGGATGATTAAAAGAAACCAAGTTAACCCAGCATTCAGGAGCAGCAACCAGCAATGAAAGATCGTTTTCAATAGCTGTAGATAACAAAGAAAGTAAATTTATTTAAGATATTATTTTTTTTCTTAGCAGCATGACATTTGGCCAGCTAATTTTAGTTAAGTACTGAAAAGACTGGGAAATGGTGCCACTACTACTTGATATAAACAAACCCCCCTTAAAACCAGAGTGGTGTATTTTCTGTATATATCAGGGCAAGGACTCATTTTGTCTTGACTATTCTTACACTGCATCACGTACATTTAAATAACATACAGAAAGAGGCAGAGGCTTTAGAAGTCCCTGCTAAGCACTCTGAAAATGGGGTAATATTTATACATCGCGATGAAGTAAAGTGCAATTTCAGGAGGACTAAACTACTTCAAGAGAGTGTTGATGTATACCTGCTACACCTTCGAGTAGAAAATGTAGTAATAAACATGTCTGAAGAGTGGAAAATGTAGAAATACTGATGGCAGTCCAGTATAACAATTTACACCTGAGAATGGGCCATGCAACTGGAAAAGAAGTTTTTCCTCGTGACTCAATTCAGGATACTGTGCTTGGTGATGGATCAGCCATGGACATCACTGGGCTTCTCCAGAAAATAAAGCAGTATCTTCTAGCACAGAATACTGCGGAAAGAAAACCGACTGCAAACGGTTTGTATGTGAAACTTATGACCCAATAACGTTTGCAGGGATCTGATACCGACTCTCTGCTGCAACAGAGTTTTTTACTGCCTTCACAGCAGCATGCACCATAAATGAGCAAGAGGGAGACAGCACAATGGGAACAAAACCAAATCTCAGCAAGGTGAAGAAGACTAGGAAAAGTATCAGCAATTAGGTACCCTTTGTTGTACACTGCTCAAGATTTGCCTGGGTCGTCCTTTCCACCCCCTGTAAACAAATCGTAGTTTAGGAAGATAATAATGTCTTTAAGCAGTAAAGTTATTAAGGCTACTGGACATGGTCAGGTTAATGCAACAAAACTCTTGCCAAAATTAAAAGAAAAAAAAAAAAAAAAAAGACCCCTGCCTTTTCTCTCTACTACAAATCTAAAAAGAAAAAAAATGTATTTCTTTAAATCACTATTAATCACTTGTTAAGTAGCAAAAATTAAAAAAAAATTGTGCTAGCAAAATATTCAGATTTTCCATTCTTTAAGGAAAACAAAGTATTTGACACATTTTGAAATTTAAAAACTTAGGAGTAAAAATTGAAGCTATTTTCCAATTACAGAGGTTTTCATTATCTGGTATAGTTTTTTGTGCTGATTAGGGACCTCAGACACCCAATTACTCGTTTCTGAAATTTTAGATAATTAACAGGGTCAGAAGTAAATCTAGACACAAAGAATCACTATTATTTAAAGTGGATTCACTTTCAGGCTCTCCAAGAAGGACCCTCCATCTCAGTAGTACAGACATGGAAAGAAATGGTCCTGTCACCATAACTGCATCAGAATTGAAGCATTAACGAACAATACTAAATCCCTGGATTTGCAACATAGGTGTTTCTCAGAACCGTTAACTCATTTACAGAACAAGGCCTGCTGACTTTCAGTGAGCTCCAAAACCACTCAACATTGTCCCCAAAAGTGCGTTATGTATTAAAAACCATATGACATATTCAATAAAACATCTGAATTAGTTCCGCATTCTGTAACTGCAAAGAAAGTTTTTTCCCACCAATCTCTCTTAAGTAGCGGTTCTCCTTCTGTCACTTCGTTCCTATTTTGTGATGTTTCGCTCACTGCTGTTGAAGGATTGTCTTTTCAAAGAGTGTATGTCTCCTCATAGTAAAGTAGAAATCCTGTCGTTCTACCATCAGATGCAACAACCCGGAACAATGAATTAGCACAGATTTGTTTCAGGACTCTTACACAGAGTAATGACAACCAGGACCACTGGATATCACTTGTTTTCTCATGGTCCATGTCTCACCCTGCTCTACAGCCACAAAGTAGGCACAAAACTTCTACAAATGCATTTAAATTCTGCAACTAAGCTACACCTAATATAGCTTATTACAGCTCCTTTTGTAACTACCCAACCTTAATAACTCAAATGCTACTACTTTTCTCAGAAAATTAATTTTTCTAGAGATATTTTATATGTTAGAGATGTTTTCATGATCACCTAAGCAGTAAGGTCTTTTTCCTCAAGCGTTTTTAATCCACACACATTTGTATGTCTTAGCAAACTTACCTGCTTTAAAATTCAATTTCTCAATTTTAATTTGCTAAAATACTTTCTATAGCAATCTAAGTTTTCAGAAACAAAAATATGGTGTGTGGTTTTGATGATCTACTCTGAGGAACCGTCAAAGTGGAGAACACCTGTGGAATGCCAATTAAAAAATACAGGAAGGAATATCTTCAAGAAAAAAAAAAATTGTTAAAATGTTCACATTAAACAATCTTCATCCATAAATATATTGTGCTTCTATGTGAAATTTGTATAAAGCACATTTTGTTTCAAAACTATTCTCTTCATTTTTGCTCCTAAAAATAGAGCAGACCTGTGAGACTTTAGTACAACCTATTAGTAAAGAACTATCAGTTAGAAATAACCCTTCATTTTTATTTCAAATCCATTCAAGCAGCTTTTAAGTGTCAGTTGAACTGTACTGGGCTTTTAATATTGTTGATTTTCTTCTAACAACCCTGGCTATCTCTCTGTGAATGTTATTCAAAGCAGATATGCTGAAACAAGAAAAACCCTTTTCAACTGACTACAGCTACTGGCGCAGGAGTGTCTTCCTTTTGCACACAAGCACACGCGCATGCACACAGCCCCCGTGTCAGCAATGCATGCACAAAAACTCACGCTGCGAACGTGTCTCTGTCTCCAAGGTACAACAGTTTACAAGGGTGATGTCGGAGCAGCACATCTATCACACTTCAAATATCCTCCTTATTTCTTCAAGCTTTCACGGAGAAAGCTGCTGACAATCATCTTACTACTACTGCCCTCTACTGCTTAGAAATCAGGGACAGGATAAAAACTCCTGCATTGAATTAATTCTTGATGGAGGAACCTGAATAAAGAATTTTCGTATTTTTAAATCTATAACTTTTTAATTAGCTGCATTATAAGAAAATTAAGACCTGTGGAAGATGCTTCTTTCCTCTGTTTCGGATAATGCATTATTACTGAGGTTCGTAATATTGGTAGAAACAGCACCATTTATTTCAAAGGCTTAGGAAAGGCAACTAAACTGAATCTTCAGAAAATACATAAAGCCATTTCTTTCCCAATAAAATGACATCTGCAAAATGCACAAGTGAGCAAAGCTGAGCTCATATGCCAACAAATTTTGTCTGTATAACTGAAAATCACGCTGGTGTCATGGATTAAACTGGACCTTTAAAACATGAGGTGCACCCACTGAAAAGCAAGGTGTGAATATCCCACTAATGATTGGGGGGTAAACAGATAAAAAACCCAGATGTTAACAGAGTTGGTTTAAGACCATCCCATGTGTTTGTTAATAATCTCCTCCACAAGTCAATGTATTTTCATTTTAGTTTGATCCAGTCACAAATAAGATTCTGAATATTACATGAAATTACTAGAATAGGATTTCCCCCCCCCCTTAACATTTGGAACTCTTTCTCACCCTTTTCCATTCCTCCAAGATTTAAGAGCTTTCCCTTTGTTTCATACTCAGTAGAGCACAGAAAGTGGACAGATGTTTCAAACGTAGGTGATGAGGTCACATCTCCTCCTGCGCTGCATTACAGGCTATACTATGTGTATTGAAAACAGATCCGAATGAGACATCAGATTCATACTCCTCCGGAGGACATTAAAGACAATGTCTCGCTGATCTATTTCTCACATACATCTATATTCTAACCCTTCAGGCCGAACAGCAGCTAGCTGCTACCAGGCAGCATTCAAGTCTGCCCTATTTTCACCATTACTACAGCAGTTTTCCACGAATTATTTTCCTTTCATGGATTCATTTACTCTCATGCGATCATTACGCATTACAAGGATGCTTTTCTAAAGCCCACTTGGTGATCTACCCCAACAGCCGTGCATCTGAACTCTCTCAGACCCCAGAGCTGCCATAAAGCGCATAGCAGCAAGGTCAGAGTAAAGGTTCAGAAAAAGACAATGCAATCACTGCTCCATCCAAATACCTCATTAAGCACCAGGAAAATGTTTTATTAATGTCATCCCCTCTCTCTACATATACGTAATCCTACAGTTATGGATGGGACTCACCACACAACTGATTACAAACTTAATCTGCAACAGACTATGACTACAACTACGTAAGATGCCAAGTTCCTTATGCAGAAGAGCAACTCTGCATGTTTATTTGCACAGAGAATTTGGTTTTATGCACACAGTAAGAAGACTGCTCACTACAAAAGCAATTTTCACTGGCTAGTTTTTTGCTGCTAAACCTATCATACATACTGTTTGTTCTGGATTCTCCTGAATCTTTTACTTACCTGCAGATACTAAGCGAACTAAATGCTGCTACTCTTACTAATTTTTCATTCATGGAGCAGAACAAATTGCCAGCTCTCCAAGAATACATATAATCATATTTTAGATGTTAAAATGCATTAACTTTTTAATTTAAGAACTAAGGCTATTAGCTGAAGACCATCTGTCTGGTGTCATTTTAATTAATTTCTAGATTGGAGAAACACTGGCTTGTGAGGACATACAAAATGGAAAGTCCAAAATACAGAATGTCAAGGACTGTCAAACTACTGAAACTGTTCCACCTCGTTAAACCCCACCTATACTTCTGAACACTGTGGTACTATGTCAGCTTGTGCAGGACACATATGGAATACCTCCTGCGATAAGGAACATTTATGCTTAAAGGGTGAAAAGGATGGAGTTAGGGAGAAAAGCAATCACAGGAAAGACACACAGATTAGAAATCTTCTGGCAATCGTAAGTATAAAATGCAAAGTTGAAAAAAGTCACTGCTGGTCTGAGGCTTCAAGTGTTAGTTAATACAAATTCTAATTGGTTTTGCAGTTTGGTATTTTTATTTAACATGCACCAAAATACAAAACTTTCAGCAAACAGAACACATGTGTAGGTAGACAGCATTCTTTTCGGCATTATTTCATTAGTTCCACGAACAATGATGCCAGAAAAAGAAAAACCTAAATTCAGTACAACTCCCTGGAGAGACAATTCAAGAAGGTGAAAAAGAAGTAAAAATCAACAACTGGCAGCATTCTGAAGAAAAGCTGGTATTTACTACTACTGTTACAAAGCTTAAAACATTTATTCAGCCTGGAAATTTTACTGATAAAATTTCACAGTAGATTTATGACATTTTATGCTTTATTTCATATGAAGCTAACATATGCCTTGCATCCCTAGCTTTTGTAAACCTTTCACTTGTGAATCAGACTGAAAGCCCGCATCAGGTGGCAGTACTAAGACTCACCTGAATTGAGAGATTACCCAACATCTGTGAAGCATTCAGTAACAGATGGAGAACAGCAGCAAATGATGAATTTTCAAAGGGACTATTTGGTAGCCAAGTGAAAATCTATTACCATTAGTAGTCAGCTAAAAACATTTAGTAACAGAAGTGCCACATTATTCACTTATCAGTATTCTTCAGTGTCCCTTGGCAGCATGTATTAGAGTTCAAAACATGGAAAAAAAAGCCACTCTCCTGAAAAGTAATAGACAGGTGGGAAAACTGCAGAAGTCTCCTTGCTCACAGGTCATGTATAGATAATTGCAAGCTACTGGATTGTTATGACTTACGTTACCACTGAACCATATCATATGACAAGTTTTTGTGTTCTTATCCCACTGTAAGTGCCAAAGAAAATGTATTAGTTTCAACTTCCATTCTTAAACCACAAACACTGTTTAGTTTAACTCACTTTTCCTTGCAAGTTTTATGAGCTAATAGCTCAAAAAATGGCTGCTTAGCACAGATCAGCTGATAAGGAGCAAACAGTTGAGGCATGAGGCTTCCCTCTACCCCCTCATGTTAACACACGGAACTGTTGTAAGGAACCATGTGAGTGCTACTCATCCACTTCAGTGCAAAACAGGCCCACGTGGCTTAAACTGCTGATGAAGGTCTCAAAATTAATGCAGAATGGAGATAAAAATCCCCTAAATATTTGCTTCCTCCTGGTTTTTTGCTCCACTGGAAAACAGTTGAGCAGCAGATACTTCTGGAGGAGCTTGAGGGTTCCTGGGGATTTGCAGAGATTGCTGCTGAAGTGTGACAAAGCCTGTTGATGCTCAAGGGGCAGCACTCACTTTTCTGCACCAAAACACAGCTGAGAGTGTGAAGAAAAACCACACCATCACTTCACTGCCTGTTTTCATGGTAAGTTTAAAAGCATGGCCCAGAGTACAGTTAGTTAAAAACCAAAAAGCTGGATGCTGAAGTAATTTATTACATACACGTGTGAAGCCACAACCACTTGGGTAGAAGCAAGATGTCAAATGACATACAAATACTACATATACACATTATGGATAGAAACATGTACTATGTCATAGTACCGATGCCTTTTTACAGATAAAGTGATGCTGATTTCAACAACAGCAACAACAAAAAAAGATTAAATCATGCTTTTCTTCCCCATCTTGTATTCTCACACACCTCAACACATATCATGTTCTATACATATGCAGAGAAATGTGCACACACATTTACAAACAGGTACTTGTAGAAAACCTTTCTTCCACAGTAGCCTCATTCTACATGTACTAATGCTGCCGCTCAATCAGCAAAACTCCGCTTACAGACATTTAGAGTGTGGAAGCATTTTACTTCTCTAGAGTTTACAGTTTCTTACTTCATGACCACTTTAGCATGAGACTTAGCTGAATGAGGGAGGTGATCCTGCCCCTCTACTCTGCTCTTGTGAGACCTCACTTGGGGTATTGTGTGCAGTTCTGGTGTCCTC
>JANRGW010019662.1:24481-47991 GCA_024733675.1 Psilopsiagon aymara | reverse complement strand
GCCCCCTTCAGATACTGGAAGGCTCCTATGAGGTCTCCACGCAGCCTTCTCTTCTCCAGGCTGAACAGACCCAACTTCCTCATCCTGTCTTCATACAGGAGGTGCTCCAGTCCCCTGATCATCCTCGTGGCCCTCCTCTGGACTTGGAGTTCCAACACTTGCATGCCCTTTTTATGTTGAGGACACCAGAACTGCACACAATACTCCAAGTAGAGCAGAGTAGAGGGGCAGGATCACCTCCCTCAACCTGCTGGTCATGTTCCTTTTGATGCAGCCCAGGATACGGTTGGCGTTCTGGGCTGCAAGAGCACACTGTCGGCTCATGTTCATTTTTCCATCAACCAACACCCACCAGTCCTTTTCCAGAGGGCTTCCCTGAATCTCCTCTCTGCCCAACCTGGAGCTGTGCCTGGGATTGCTCCAACCCAGGTGTAGCACCTTGCACTTGTCATGGTTAAACTTCATGAGGTTGGCATCAGCCCATCTCACAAGCGTGTCAAGGGCCCTCTGGATGACATTCCTTCCCTCCAGCATATTGACCGAAACACACAGCTTGGTGTCATCAGCAAACTTGCTAAGGGTGCACTCAATCCCACTGTCCTTCTCACCGACAAGGATGTTGAACAAGGCCGGTCCCAACACCTATCCCTGAGGGACACCACTCATTACTGGTCTCCAGCTGGACATTGAGCCATTGACCACAACTCTTTGCATGCGGCCATCCAGCCAGTTCTTTATCCACCAAGTGGTCCACCTATCAAATTGATGTCTCTCCAATTGAGAGACAAAGATGTCATGTGAGACAGTGTCAAACACTTTGCACAAGTCCAGGTAGATGACATCAACTGCTCTACCCCTGTCCCTCAGTTCTGCAGGCCCATCATAGAAGGCCACCAGATTTGTCAGCAAGATTTCCCCTTAGTGAAGCCATGCTGGCTGTCACCAACCACCTTGTTGTTCTCCATGTGCCTCAACATGCCTTCCAGGAGAACTCACTCCAAGAT
Organism: Psilopsiagon aymara; assembly: GCA_024733675.1. NCBI lineage: Eukaryota > Metazoa > Chordata > Aves > Psittaciformes > Psittacidae > Psilopsiagon > Psilopsiagon aymara. The sequence continues at coordinate 46,987 of JANRGW010019662.1, read as the reverse complement.
TTTGCCAGGCACAGCGGTGAGGCTGACTGCTCTGTAGTTCCCCAGCTCATCCATTTTCCCCTTCTTGAAAATGGGGGTTATATTTCCTTTTTTCCAGTGGTTGGGAACTTCACCTGACTGCCATGATTTTCAAATATGATGGACAGTGGCTTAGCAACTTCATTTGCCAGCTCCTTCAGGACCCTTGGATGGATTTCATCAGGTCCCATGGACTTGTATATACTTGGATACTTTTGAGTTCAACAAAACATAAAATTATTAACTTCATAAGCTAACATTGAAGAGGAATTTATATTTCCTCACAGATCTTACTGTTCTAAACGATCAGGATCTTGTCTTTGCAATTTGTCTTAAAAAAAATAAATAAAGTCTTTCCAGTGTGTGTTAACATAGGTTCAAAAGCAATACATCCCATTTGCTACCAGCAGATCTAGTACTCTTCCTCCAAGATGCTCTAGACTCAGGTTTCATATGAAACATTACTATGTCACCAGTTAGCTTTCTATCTTTTCCCCCAGATAATTTCAGAAAGAAACTTCTGAGACACTAACACAAAGCTACATGTATTTCTATTAGGAGATTAAAATAAAATTACTGCTTTCAACCGACAGCACGAGAAGCAAGAATCAAATCACAAGAAATGAAGTGCATTTCTCTTTCATGCTGTCAAGTTGAAGTCCACACAATTATGTTATAGGCAAAATATGGATTTTTATATGAGTAATAATGACCACTCTGTAGAACACAGCTAATTAATTTCACTTTACCTTTTCTTTCTTCAAACACTATTTACTTCCCAACATCTTGGAGAAATTGTAAATAATAAATTATCAAATCCCCACAACATCTGAGGAAATCTGTATAAATCTTTTTTTGTACTTTTTCACCAAGTTCTTAGGTCAGCTCTTACTAACATTTGCCAAGCATACATCAAAGATGACTTCAGGGAGAAGGAACAGGATTTTTGAATAATTTTCTTCATCTTCAAATGAAAGAAGAAATTACTATAACTTTCCTATTTCTGAGCAGGATGTTGGTCTTGTACTAATTCAGGTGTTCTCATGACAAGGTTTTTTTCCCAGTTTCTGTGTTCTGTTTTTTTGTTTGTTTGTTTTTTAGCTCATTTGCTTGGCGGGTGGCTTTTTTTTTTTAACCTGAATAGTTTGCTATGTGCATTCTGTATATTTCTATAACGTAGTATCAGCCAATAGTTCAAAATATTTTGAATGTGATTTCAAACAATTCAAGAGTTATTTTATTTATTTTGTGCTCGACAGAAATTTTTTTAAAGCACTGGTAAATGATTACTTTTTTTCCACCTCACCACCTAAGATATACGGAAATGACCATGTCAATACCAGTAGTGTTTTAGGTAAGGATACATTAAGGTTAAAATAATACTCTACAAATACACTTTGAATAGTTTTTTCTGAGCAGAGCTGCTACTTTTTATGTTCCTGTTACCTACGGATGTCTTTCAAAGCCACAGTATATTGAGTATTGGCTATGAGCACAAGATACAAGCATAGGCCCCCAGCAGCTGCACTATCAGGCAGAGATTTTTGCTTGTTATGTCTTGTAACAGCACCTTCTGCAAGGATTCTTCATCCCTTTTTACCCAGGCTACACTCTAGAGCAACTCACTTTACAGCTGAAGAAAAGCCACCTACGTAGAGTTACAGTGAAAAAATGGGGCCATCGGAACAGAGTAAAGCAGCCAATTCCATGGTAGAAAAGGTGAATTCTTTGGCTTTTGCAAATACAACCTCATAAAATATCGTTCCAAATTGATTCTAACTCATCCTATAATTAATAGGAAATCTCATCCTCTTCAAGGCTATTACTTGAAGCTGTGCAAAGTGTACTAGCTGCTTAAGATTTCAAATCAATAACAGAATTATTATACTTCTTGTCATTAAGTCTTTTTCTATGTCACACAAAAGATTCAAATGAAATTAACAACACTCACAGAACATAGGAATATTGATAAATGGGATACATTACAACAAGATAAAGAGGGAGTTATCTATTGGCAGTGTCCAGCCATTGAAGAAGTAAACTTCTATATGCAACTTATATATATTCTTATATATAAGAATGGAATATAATTTATACAACGTGGGTCCAAGGCTCAGTTTTACCTTTGGCATTGGTACTTCTAGAAGTGCGCATTCACTGTGTTCGTGGGTGACATAGCTTTTGCAGGAGACAGACTATTTCTAAGAGAGAATAAATAAATGATATACTTACGGCATGGGGTGTTTGGTCTGCTCACAAGCTGTGGGAATGTAAAGATAGCAGACAACTCCAGTTCACAGTTTTGATTTTGTTCCTTCTCTTCAGCCTGGTCAGCCCAAACTACTGATTTTTGTCTTTGTAACAGCTGCTCAACCTCTCCAAATTCAGTCTCAGATACATTATCTGTCAAGCCAGCTTCTTTCAAAGTCAGGTACTGCTTGCGAAGAACTGGAAGCAAAGTATTTAGTACTCTGTAAAATAACAAGAGGCAAGACAAATATGACTACATCATAACTAATCTGTTCCTTACTAGCACTGCTTCTATTATGAACACAAGAAGGTTTTGCCCTTCTCCACACCCTTACCCCCTCCTTCCCAGCAGGTTTTATTTTAAGGGAATAGAATGACACTAATACAAAACATTCATGACTAAGTAGAGTGATTTTTCTCTTGGAAAAAACCTTGTATTACAATCTAAGCATTAAACAAGTGAGTCTGAGATCTGCAGTCCCTCATACACCACAGAAAGTCAGTATCTATCAACTGAATTATGACTTGCTAAAATTAAGTATCAGATAATTGAACAAGAGTATAGAACAAATAATGCAGATTAAACCAAGGAGATCTTAATTATATGTGCATAGAAACTTATTAGAAGCCTAGTCCAAATAAATTAAGATACTACAATCTTTAATTAAAAAATAGAATACATTAAGAGCCACATATATCTGCAAGTCAAATTGAAGTGAAAAAAGCTTAGGAACTCCTCCTGAACACCAGAATTCATTAACTGTGGGGTCAGTTGGAAGAATAAGCAGTAGGTTCATGCAATATGGGAAGGAGTGTGTGTGTATATACATGTATATAATATATATGTATATATTATATATTATATATATTTTATATATATTATATAATATATACATATGTGTGTATATATGTATATATTATATAATATATATGTGTGTATATATCTGTATAAAGCCAAAGAGGCAACTTCGTAATTATTAACTACGTAGCTTTAAAAAGCTTGCTTATGTATTACTTTTTGTCATGTTTATGGTAACAGCCTCTTCTCCAAGGGAGGATGAAAAGTAACATTTTCAAGAGACTGCTAATAAAGAGCTGATGCTTACCTGCAAATTCAGCCTCCCCAAACCCCCAGTCTGACTAGCTATATTAGAGCTCAATAGTAACTATTTTTTATAGAAGTAAATTTATTAATGTCTACAATGCAAGAAATTAAAAGAGAACACAAACACTTAAAAAAAAAAATCAATATTGCTGTTCAACACAGAAGACACGTGAATTTATTGAACAATTCAGAAAATCTCTGCAAAGAAGAAAATTAAATAGAAATAAGAAGCACTAGAGTATACCTGCACCTTGTTGAACAATTGTGGATACAGGCCAAGATTTAGTATGCTATTATTATTTTCTATCCTACCCGAAACACAATTCTAACATTGAAGTTTGATAAACATTTTGCTCCTGTTTCAAGTAAAACTAAATTCTATAGGTGCATCTTCTGACGTTACAAATACCAGCATATAAATCTTATCACACCTGATATGCAAACCATACTTACTTTTCTGTCTGCTTATAATGCCGATCTTGAAGGGACACCAGAGATAATATATGCTCAATCTGCGTTTTCAGGTCCTTAACTTCTAGATTTAAATGGCAACACTGCAGATCTTCACGGAGTTCCTTAGGCAATTAGCAAGGAGGAAAATAAAAAAACTCAAAAAAACAAAACCAAAGTACTGCACATCATAATGCTAGTGAGAAAATAAAATTTAAACTGAAAATAATATTAATTCATCCTATCTTGAAAAGTAAAAATGGAAGTCTATACTATTGAAGTTTTATGGTGAAAAAGTATGATTGTTTTTATTTCATTTACATGCATAAATAATGCTTTCTAGAGTCATTTGACTAACAGTGAGCATGCTGTAATTAGCATTAAGAATCCAAGAGGCACACATCTATGATTATGTATGTATGCCCAAAAATATGCTTGTCTTTTCCTGTGCTCTTGCTCCATATCTGAGTTTCAGTGACATTATCTGGGACAAGTCCTTATTGTACTTAGTCATCTTCCTGAGGTGCCAATTTCCCGAGATGCCAGTATCCTGTTCGAAATATCCTAAAATTAATTTATTTTAAAGTATCTACACATTTTAGTAATCCCAATAAGAATACAGGTACTGAAATATATTCCAATAAATGAGTCAGATCACTGCTCATTACACTGTCATTAAAGCCATTCCACTTGCTGGCTGAAACCAAAAGGCACAGAGGAATAACACCCCAGCTGTCTTAGTTTCTTGCTCCTGTACAGACCTTCATCTCTTCTCCCAGCTCTGGTGCTTGCTTGAGGCCACACTGAGCTGACACCACTTGCTAAACTTGGCAGAGAACTTAACTTCCCAGTTCTTTTCCCCTTCCCACTCTTCTAGCACCTTCTAAGGATTTTTTTGGCCAGGCTAAGAATTAGGTTGCTACATGGTTTGACAAGCATCAGGAGCTACTGTAAAGGCAAGACAACAAGTGAATGGGCAGGAGCAGCATCAATACTCGCAGCTATCTGAACTGCCCAGCAGTAACATACTTACTCCCCTTCAGCATGCATTTCTGCACCTCGTCATCTACTTTCACGACTAAGGAACACTTGCACAAATAATGAACAATTTTAGGGCAACCAAACAGAAACAACTAACACTGGAATTTAAAATCACACTGAAAGAATGGCAGAAGACATGAATAGAAGTAAGACCGGGGGGGGGGAAATTAAAATCTATTCTTAACTATAGTCAACTATTGCCTACAATGCATGAAACCTGTACTTGAAATGAAAGGCATTTTACCTTTGGAATGCACCCATCTTGACCCAGGAGACGCATTTCATTCTCAACACGATGCAGCCAATTGGTATTTTCCTCAAAACGTTCAGCCTCCGTCCCTCTCTTCTGCTCTATGTGCAGACGGTGAGTTCTGAGCATCGCAAGCTTTTGGTCCCTCTTCCAAGTGGCCTAAAAATCAGCATTTAAGGTGAAAACTTTTAAACGATGACCACAAATATTTTTATATATACATAAAAAGACTTTTTCCATGTTGTTATACTTAACTGGGAATAACAAACTTCTCACATTTCGTTTCAGTTTAATAACAAGTTAAATAGATCAGTCTTTTTACAGGCATTACTTTAAATGGTTTCATTCCTACCCTCCCCCCCGTCCTTTTCCTGGAAACCCTTACAGAATCATAGAATAGTTAGAGCTGGAAAGGACCTGAAGATCATCTAGTTCCAACCCCCCTGCCATGCCCAGGGATACCTCACACTAAACCATGTCACCCAAGGCTCTGTCCAACCTGGCCTTGAATACCACCAGGGATGGAGCATTCACAACTTCCCTGGGCAGCCCATTCCAGTGCCTCACCACCCTTACAGTGAAGAATTTCTTCCTCATATCCAATCGAAATTTCCTCTGTTTAAGCTTGAACCCGTTACCCCTTGTCCTATCACTACATACAGACCGGCACACTTCTAGACACAAATAATCTAATTATTTCTACTCAAGCATGAATATGAAGAAGGAATTTCATCTTTGTTTTCCAAAAGCAATATGTCGCAAGCAGAACTCACTAAAAGATAAAATATCTCACAAAAGGAAAACTCTCCATGTTCAAGCATAAAAATTCTTCTGATGCTTCTCTGAAATTTGGCAAGGAAAAAGGCACAAAACCAGCAGCAGCAAGCAGAATGAGTGAGGCCATGTCCTAACAAGGCAAAGATGACTCCTATTCTGAGGACATGCAGCTTGCAATATGCTGTAAAAATTAGGACACTAAGTCAGTCTGTCACAGAGAAGTGACAATCGGTCTCATTTTAATCTTTAAGCATTAAGTGATTATATAATTACTTGAGCAAAAAACAAACATTAGTATAGCAAAACTAACATTATACCTTTTATTACATTACAGAAAACTCACCTTTTCTATTCTTTCTTCAGAGCACATCAGTTGAATTTGTTCATGACATTGTTTCTGGTAATGTGTCTTCAGTGCATTTTCCTTTAGTTGCATTTCCAACTTGAGGTATTCTTTTCTGATTACTTCACGGTTGGCAAATACACTTTTAAGGATTTCTTTGTGTCTATTAGAACCAAAAGATAACAATAAATAATGGATTACTCATTGAAGCCTTTTTTTAATGACCATTTCCTTTGCAAGAAGAGGTTAATTAAATAAATATACAAAAATTAAGAAGAAAAAAGTATAAAACCTGTTCTAGATGAGGACTAAATAAAGTGTCAGCACATCAGTAATGATTTTATGTACTTGAACTAGAAATGGGATGTGAAATTTTGAAGGGGGAGACACTAGAAATAAGCCTTGTTATATTTATGAAGAAGACACTGCGATACAAAAGAAAGATGTCTAACTTATTCACATAGGTCTTATTCTCTGCCTCCAAAACAAACTAAATACCTGTGTTCTCTCCTTATACCAATTTATTAGACATATCAGACTACTGTTGCCACAGACACACAATGTCTTCTCCAGAAACCTGCTAGCTATCTCTCAAAAAAGTTAAAACCAAAAATCTTCAATCACTCCCTTTCTCTGAAGTTTTGTTGTAGAATTTGAATCACCAATGGATGACAAATCAGAACATGCATAGTGTTTTGACACATACTAGGCTAATAGGTTGGGAAAACACAAACTAATGATAGAACATGCTTAAAACTTATTCTAAGGAGACCAATGTTTAAGTAGCCTCAAAATCTGCTTACTCCTAGTCTGCAATGCAACTGAGAATAACAAAAATAAGGAGAAAGCCTAGAAGCATTACCATTTTGCAATATAAGTTTCAGTGGTAGTACTTTCTCACTTCACTCCTGAATACTCAAAATGCAGTACAGAAGAACCCCAAAAGATACTGTATATTTCAGTAATGATCAACCTTGTATACAAGCCATGTCACAGCATCCTACTGATATGTTAGAACTTTCCATAAGACTCAAGACACAGTTTAACATGCTGCTGCAGTTTAACTGAGCTGGAAGCATGCAAACATGCAACATTTGAGGTCATTATACAGTGTTGAGTATAAACAGTAACAATACTAAATATCATACTAATATTATAAAGCAACACATAGGTGCAATCAGAGAGCAAGTTAAATAGACTTTCTTGCCATGTAGTTCACTTCTTACCACTGTTTCAGAAGTAGCAATTCCATTACATAGTCTAAAGTCTGAATAATGGCAAGTCTTTTATTTTAGTGGCTTATTACTGTCATTTTAAAAGTGAACAGAATTAAGAAATGAATTCTTATGTACACTTTCAGAAATTCTACGGTTTTAGGGTTTTACCTAAGTGTCCAGATATCTAGGTAAATTATATACTAAAGCCCACGCAGAATTTAGATAGAATATTTCTTTAAGGAATAACATAGCTGCAGAATATCAGAGTTCTTACCCTACACTGTTACTATCTATACAGTCTGCACTACTATAGTATCCATAGAAACATGGTTCCTCCCAGCTGCCTGGGAAACAGCAATACAAAATGAAGGTAATCCTCTTTCTGAATTTACTTCACATTAAAACCCTGGGCATAACGTAAGAGAGGCTGTAGATTCTGTGTACAGTAACTGTGAAGAACATGACAGGTAAATCAACTCTGTGTACATATAATGATCAGTGTCCCAAATATAGCATCAAGAAGCCTTTGCAAAGCTCTTGTCTTGAACTGGATTCATTTCCTGAGTAAGCACACTTCTATTCTTATCTCCACCCTCTCTTCTTCACTTAAAAATGACAAAGTGATCCTGTAGGCATATCCAGGGTATGAACTCTGTGCTAGCTAGTCTCAAAGAGCTTGTGGATCTGCCAGTGATAGTTCCAGGGTCCACTGCTACCTCAACAGGCTCAAGACTCTAAGGATTGGCAGACAGTGCACGACCAAGCTCCAAACAGAGGGAGCAGGAATGATGTATGGTTTTGAAGAAGCAAGTGGTACAATCAGCAAGTGTCTTCCAGGTAACAGTGAAGCAAAAGCCACAGGTAGTTGGACTGAAATATGAGATTTTGAATAAGGCTCTCTACCCTGTCCCAAATGGAAAGGAAAGGACAGCAGAATATCTTCAAAGCCTGTGAACAAATATGGGGGAAACCAACTCAGCACCGATACCATCAGTAGGATGAACCCGACAGGATCCTCATGAGGAAGAGCAGAATGAAACTTTCACTTTATTGCCTTTATTTAGAGGGGTTTGGATAAGCTTACATGTGTGTCTACAGATTCCAGAACTTTAACACCCTAACGTTCTCTGACCAAGAAATCTTGGCACAGAATGAGTCCAGAATTTTGAAAAGACATTTTAGAGACCTTGCCTTTGACTGACTCCTCCTACACAGAGAATGAAATAAAGGGCAAATCACAAGAAATTAAATTAACCTTAAAGACTTACAGTGCAAAAATATGCAGGAAAACTGTCAGAACTCTCAATATGGCTTGGAAGCCTACACTTCTTTTGAAAATTAAATAGAAATAAAACTGAATGGGAGGTTTATTGAAATGTCTGGACAGCAATTAAAATTAAGCTCAGAGAGAATTTTGCTTTGAATGGGTTTTTACCAAAGTATTTCAGGTTAAAAAATACCACATTCAAATGGCCAATAAGAAGTTAGCTGAAAAAAAACTAGGTAATTCTCAGAAATATATGGTGAGATATACAGACAGATCCAGAAAGACTTTCACACAAAAACCTAACCTTCTTATGGAATAGATTGACTTCTGCAACAAATTCATATACCATGTGTTAATCTGTTATTTTTTGTGTGCTCTCATGAGAGACTGTCACATCAGAAAAGATAGACAGGAACATCACCAAGAATAAAAAGAGACCAAGAAATATAAAAGCAATAGAAAGTGAGGAACCTACAAACATAAATTAAACTCTGGAAAGAACAACTTCAAGTTCTTGCCTCTCTTAAACCTAGCAGGAAACTTATTACCAAAACACTATCTGGCAGCAGCTATCATTTATGCAAACTACATTCTGCCCACCCACAAAAAAGACCTGTTAAGTAGCTTTGCTGAAAGCTAGCATTCATATGCTCTTTCCTGCTGCTTATATGTGTTGTCTGCCCAGTTACTTAAACTAAAGTAGACTGTGAGGAGAAACACCACCATTAGAACTTAGACTATAGTTTTGGAATTTCAAATTAAGTTCTATTTGGTAACATGCTCCCAGTTATTGATAAAGAGCCCTGTAAATAGTACTGTGCCTCTCCTCAAAAACTATTACATTGATTTTTACCACTTTATTAGTACCTTCGAAACTATAGTAACTTACTTGTGAGGCATTGGCACATTTTTTTTTTTTTTGTGGCCTGAGAATAAGCTTCCTACCAGAAAAATGATTGTTTCCTGTTATTAAAGGACTTTGCCTGGTTTTAAAAGTCCTGAAATGGACTTATTGCCCCCTAAGTAAGAATATTCTATAGACAGATCTATCGGAAAGCTTTTGTTGCTATTAAATTCAACTTATTTTCCCCTTTCTTAAATGCATTATACTTCTATATTACATAGAACTCAACTTTTGTTACATTGATCATTTTATTTCTGTTTTTAGGTTACGGCTCAGCCCACACATACAGACCAGTTGTATGTTTATTTAGTAGTTTGGCTTGTTTGTTTTGGGTTCTTTACTATATTTTTTGGCTCTAAATAGGAAAAGAATTTGATAAAATTCATATTTGATGTTATTTGGAAAATCTACATTGCAAAACAGTACTTTATACAACCAAGATTAAAGAAGGTTGTAATTTTTCTCCAAAACTGTTAGCTTTTGGTGGTAGAAAAGAACTTCTTAACTCTACAGAGCTCTAGAGCTTCCTATGAGAACACTTTTTCTAACATCTTTTATGTTACTAGTGGTAGAATTCCATCTGCATGTTAATACAGAATATTGTTATCCTTGAGATAACAATACTCCAATCTGACATGAAATTACTTCATTACAATAACGAAGCTCTTTTTTTTTAAAAAAAAAAAAAAAAAAAGAAAAATAAAATCAATCTAGGAAGTACTTCGTAAGAAAGTATCTATAGATACAAGACCCTTCATCACTGATCTCAACTGTGATGTCTGAGCAAGTTATGTTAGCTTCTTGAGGATTACAGTTATCTTGCAGTGTTTTACTGAATTTTCCTAGAAGGTTAATATCAGGATATTTCAAGTATAAATTATTTGCTTTGTTATATTACTTAAAGCCACACCTAGCATAAGCAAAGCAATGTGAAAAACGAGGAAAACTATACTGGAAAGAGTTGTTTTACAAATGCTTTTGAAAGTTATGCAAACCCCAGTTTTGAAGCAATATTGTCATCTGATTCATTTACCTTTGTATTATCACTTGCTGGTTGTTCAAAAGTACTGCAGCATCAGGATTTCTAGGAATGCTTCCTTGCTTTTCTTCATATTCTCTCAGTTTCTCTTTCAACATTAGGATCTAAACCAAAAAAGTACCTTTTAGTTGGAATACAATTGGTACATTTTTTTAAAAACTATTGTTCTGAAATTATGTCTTGAAAAACTTCACAAATGGCAGCAAGCAATATTCTTAGAGGACAAAATATCTTACTTCTGCAGACTATATGGTAGAATTAGGACAATACTGCCATATAGGTTTAATCCCATAAATACATTTTTTTTAATTCAAAGTTGTAACAGTCTTTCACATTTTTAACAACAGATTTTTTTTTTTTTTTTTTAAACATACCTCTTTCTTTTGTTCATTGCAAATTTTAACATACTGGCTTATGTGATTGTCCAAACTAACAACATTGCTCTTCAACTGTGAAAAAAAAAAAAGGAACAAGTTAGAATTTAAGAAGACTCCTTCATGTTTTCCTGCATAATAAATACACTGTCTGTAAGTATTACATAATTGTACTGTATAATGAAGAAAAGGGTGAATAAAATCCTGACTTGCATAATAAAAATGACTCTCAAGTTCCGGAGTCACATGTTGCATTCCCATCACCATTTCCCTCAACAGAACAATATAAAAATATGATATGTGCATGCACATTTTGCACTTGTGCAGATTAGTTTTACTATTTTATGTCTATCTTCTGCCTTTTATTATAAAAACTATCATCACATTTGCAACACGTGGAAACTACAGTTAACCCGTATTACATAGAAGAAATTAGGATCAACACTACGAAGGACTGTATAAAAATGGAGAGGAGGTGACAGGTCACTCCAGTAGCTTTTCATGCATCAATATAATCTCATTGGGCTTTGTGGCTCCAGCTGAATTCTACCTGCAACAAACCTGAACTAGCTCTTGCACAATTGCATAGACAGTTCTTTAATACGCTTTACAGTCCTCTGAGAAAGTAGTAAGATACTAAAAACTGGCTGCAAATTTTACCAGCTAAGAATTATTTCTAAAATTGATGCTCACAAAACAAACTTCTGAACTGGCAGAATCATCCCACTAATGAAACTATGCTGCTTTTAGGCCAGAACTAGTACCACCATTTCTCACTCATCTGAGTAGTTAAGTGTAAGAAACACGAGCTAACTGAACAAAATTTTAGGGCAGAAGTGAAGGTAACTACAATCTACTAAAAGAAATAACTCCCTCAAATGCTGTTTTATTATAGTTTGACAGATCAATAAATAGCAACATACTCACAGAAGACTTGATATCCTTTGCTCTGTTTGCATACTTCAGAGTATTATATGTATCATCATAAAACATAGACGATGGACTAATGGCAGCTATCATTATTGTTCGGCAGTTTCCTCCAAGAGAATCTTTCAATAAGCGAGTGAGCTTGCTGTTTCTATAAGGAATGTGCTGTTTCTTACTCTAGAAAGAAAGTTGATATGCAATTTGTGGGTTAGCCAGCTGTATTTTAAATATTCACCTGCCTAAAATCTCCTTAGAATTTCAAAAAGGCCATAAATCCCAATAAACAGCCTTGGAGCTTTTCTTTGACTTAAATAATCTTTCTCACAACTACATATAAATTTCAAAAGCTTTTAAACCTCTTGGAACTCTTTAACACCTTTATATCACCTGTGTTAGCCAGGTTTCTTTCTGATGCCCAGATACGTAACTTTTTTTGTTATGTGGACAGCTAACAGGAAAGGCAGACTACATTGAACCACTTACAAGTTCACAAAAAAGTGGAGATTGGGAAGTAGCTCTCAAGGTCCATTTAGCCCAATGCCTCTGCTCAAAGCATGATTACCTACTGTAAGCTGCCACAGTCAGAGTACCCCAGTTAGATCACTAGTACCCCAGTCCTGCACCAAGTTGGTCAACATCAAGAATCTCACTTTTGGTCCATGTACAGATTTCAAATTCTGTCTCTACCAAGTTGGTCAACATCAAGAATCTCACTTTTGGTCCATGTATAGATTTCAAATTCTGTCTCCCACTCCAACAATATGATGATGGGAGAACAAAATCAGTGTAGCTGTAAGGCAATGGACTTGTCTTTGGCTAAAGTTCGGGAGGTTTTGTCCTTCTCCCACACAGCTCTCCCCTCTCCTTCCCTTGAGTTAGTGAGCTAGATGACAAAACTAATTCACTACTGTGAATGGAATGGGGGGGAAAAGGCTGTGAGTGTGGGTGTATGGATGCATGCAACACCTATCCAAGTTTGGATAGGTGTTTTCTCTTAAAAGAGCTTCCTCCCCTAAGATTAAACGGCATAAACTTCCAGAAAAGTCTTTGCCTTAATAAGGCTATATATTCACTCATGAAATCTTCTCTACACGTGCTCGATTTTGAAAAGTGTGGTTAAGAAAAGGAGGTACATTTATCTTTGACACTATCCTTAGGTGGCTGCACACTATTTCTGAGAACTCCCCCATTGGGACTGTGAACTAAAGTCAATGAAAGCTTACCATTTTTCAAAGTATTTTCAGAACACTAGGAGGTGAGAATTGCATGGAAAAGAAGCACATACCTTTGGATCTGCCAAGGCATTAATGACATTTCCCAGAGCTAGCAAGGAGCGGTTAATATTTGCTCCTTCTCTAAAACGGGCCCCCTTAGCATTTGTCACACTGGCACGTTCAGATCCTGCCAGGTCAATGAGAGTCATTTTGGCGATGCGAACATTTTGATTGATACTGGCTGGTTTATCTTGCTGCCTTAGATAAATCTACAATAAAAAAGGAACATATTTAAAAAGTAACAACTAAAGAGTCCTGCTACTCTAAGTAATAACTTATTTCATGGTGTAATAACTGTTTTCAGAAATATTGGCATCCTTCTCAGAATCCAAGTTAAACTTTCCAGTATACCTCTAACACCAACAGGCAGTTTTGCCTAATGGGAAATAGTGAATCCATTTCTGTCACTGACCCCTTAAACTTGACAGCTTTAGCTATTAGTAAGGAAAAAGAAGCAGGTTGTGGCTGCACTGGATCTGGTTAACTTTCAGCATAGCAGCCTGTACGGTGCTTTCATATTTGTGACCCCAACAGTGCTGGTGGCACACCAGCATTTAGCTTTCGCTATAGCTTTTTTGGTTTCTCCACAGTACCCATTGCTTGAGGACTGCTGGACATCAGTCTGCCAGTGGCAAGTAATTGCATCCCCCTCCAGCCCCTTCACTTAAGTAAAACAGTTTATTTCCTTCCCCTCTCTTTTGCTGTAGAGGATTAAGCAAGCAACCAGGCTGGGGCTTACCAGAGTGGCAAAGACTGGAGGGCTTCAAATGATTTTCATAACTAAAAGAGCCCTCAGGATGTGTAACACACTATTTCACTTCAAACTGAAAAATTATTAATTTTTTTCAGGGCACCTTTAAGAGTATGCCATAAAGATACACGTATAGGGACAAACGAGGAAAAAGGCGGGACTTTCAATGATTCTGACTTAACTATAACTACTACTAATAAAGAAACAATACTTATGTACTGCTGTGAACACACATATTACTCCAGGCCCTTCTGGAAAGCTGTTCCCGCTTACTTTTTCTTTTCTGAAATTTTCATGGTACAGGATATACATAAAGTAAATGCTTTTAGTGAAGATATTCTTTCCTCACGTTTATCACTAAGTAGGCAAAGCATGATAACATAGTCAATAAGAATGACTGTTATCCTTAGATGGCTTTTACTTGCTCAGGATTCTCTAGAAATTCCCCCTTCGTTTGTATTGACTGCCTTGCCATTTGCAAGGCTAATGGTTACTGACAGTTTCATGAATGCATTTTGAGACAGCGAATTGTGAAAGAGTTGCCTTACATGTAAAGGAATTGACAAATAAAGACAATGTCTCGTAGTTTCATATGTTGTTACATGAGCAATGAAATCTTCACAGCAATTTATAACATCCAAAAAATTTGGAAATATTGGAAGTGAATAAAATTCCATGACTTCCCACTTTCCTACACCAAATAGATGTATTTCTCTATCAAGCAGTACAAGTAGGTTCTGTTTCCAGTACAAGACACACACAAAAAAAATATGCCACTCCCTAGTACTTACCTTGGTAAAGTAGCTATCTCCAGCTAAGTAACATTCTACCAGAACCCAGTAACTATCATTAGTGAAGTAGGGAAAAGTGGAGTGACAGCCAAACTATGCTGTACAACACATTTTTTACAAAAATTCAAGGTACAGGAGATGCCCCAAAGCAGGATCTTTCTACTTCTCTGTCAGCAAAACATTTTCAATAGAACAGTGTGACAATTGGGATTTTACTTTCAAATGCAGTAATTGCCTGACCTAGTTACTTCAAACCTAAGACAGATGGTACAGCAAGGCAAAAATCAGCTCAGAATGTCCTGGGACAAGACTTTTATTATTTTGAGTCAGTCCCAGAAAATATCCTGCTCCAATAAAGTGAACAACAAAAATCATCTCCAGCATAAAACCAGCAAACACATCTCTACAAACTAAAGCAAGTCTGAAAATAACAGAAAACTTAAAAATGAGGAGAAATCAAGACAGCAATAGGTATTTCTCATAACTTGCACCTGTGGAGCAAAGAGGCAATAAAAAACATAATAAGCAGGTAAAACATGTTTTGCTAAATGCCACAAATTCGTGAAAATAGAAACTGACACAAGTTGTTACTTTTAGCACTAATTGACTAGTTTGTAATTACTTCTTACAGATGCCACCACTAATTGCATCAAGTAGATGGAGTATTTAAGAACCCACTTTAAAAGTGTATGGTTGTGAATTTGCTTAAATGAGTACACTCTAACATCTGTTAAACTTCAAGTGCATTCAGTGGACCTACCTAGTTAGCAACAGTAATATTCCTTTCAAGATGCAGCATTTCTATTAAACATTTATGTACACATTTTTCTAGATAAATGTTTAATCCTTTCCTCCTCTCAAGTGTAGAGTCACTTTTGCAAAAAAGGCTTAAAACACATTCCCTCTGAAGTGCGCTATTATTAAAAGGCTGCACTTGTTTATCTCAGAATACAAATATTAATAGATATTTGTACAAGTCACACATTCAAAATACAATTGCTTAACAAAATTAATAATTACTTTTACTAATACTTTGTGCACTTGGCAGAAAATACAACTTAAGCAAAAGCAATTAAATATCTTGATTGACAGCTAGACCATCTCAAAAGTTGAACACAACAAACACTCAGGATTACCTCATGACAGGAATAACTGGATTAGGAATACTGCAAAGCACACCAGAGGAACATTTTGCCAACTCTAGTACCCTTCAACAGAATCAATCTGACAGTTTTGGTGAAAGAACTGTGCACTGAGACTGAATGCTGAGTACCGAGCAGAACATGCTTCTAACCATGACATGGCAATGCCTATCCTTTGCATTGACAGGTCCTTTGCTTCATAAACAAGTCGTAAACCTTAGATATTTGTCCGTGAAATCAAGGTCAGTCAAGCATGCCCTTTAACTGACTGCAGCTGCGCATGGAGACTGCCTATAAGACAGCCAGCACACTTTAGACAGTCAAGGGTGCTTTGCTGGCCACTACTGTTACAGGGACACAGAACAAAGAACATGAAGAGATGAGTCCAAAAATAACTTTGTCTCTCATCTCAAGCTCAAAGACATAAAATGTTCACACTAGCTTAAATAATCTTAAGAATTCTATTATCAACAACAATGAAAACAGAGAAAAATCATTCAGGACTTAATATTATGAGCTACAAAAGCATATCCTTCTTGCTCTTTAAAGTCAGATGCTTACTGTAACAGTACTTCATAACCAAATGATTGTTATTAGTACGTCATCATGCAACACACCAGTTCACAGTGTGTATATAATATGCACAAAAATAAAAAACCTCAAAGCTTGTACATTTTAGAACATAAAATGAAAAGCACTTACAAAACCATTGAGCATAACAGCTTTCACACAGTGCATGGCAAGAAGGCTGCATCCCAAATATATTCATATATATACACATGCACACAAATATAATGTATTTGCTGTTCCTATAATATTCAAATACAAGAGGATATTTCTTTTCATTATGTTTTTACTTATACTGACACAAAGAAAACAACCCTCTTACCTGCAAGCATTCATATTTGGTTTAATTTTTGTGTCTGCAAGCTGGAAAGTTTCAAATGATAAATTTTTTAAAAAAGCATAAATACCGTTCATTTTATTTTGTCAAAAATAAAAAAAAAAATATATTAAGATAATAGGTATAGTAATTTTGTCAGTATAGTTTATTTGGTGCATGTGCAACATTTGCTAACAAGTAGGTGTATCTATCATGAAATTAATTTAAGACACATACTGCCTGTTATTAACCATTTCTCATTAATCTTGACAGTAGAGCTCTGGCAAGGCAACTTTACAGCTAATTGCGCTGCCATCATCTATGTCAAAATACAAACTTTTGGCTATAGTTATTAAGCATTGTCTAAGCCTGCAGGTACAGTTAAGAACTGCCTAACAGTGAAAGTTTACCTGTAATTCAAGGAATACAAATTTATTTTACTATTTTGCAATCCAGAATGTTAACATTTAATTATTCAAGATAATGTGCTTTGCAGTATGCACTAGGAACAGAAATAAAGGAAGTTTTAGTTAACAAATTCTTTTTAAATACTACTTCTTGAAAGCATCTCAGGTTGCATGTAAGAGGAGTCAGAAGGATAAGGTGGTGGTTATCAAACAGCAATAATTTCTGGAGAAGCCTTAAGTTATAGCAGATTTCTACAATAGATTCAAAACTCTCATAGATGGAAACTAAAAATCAGCATTTCATTTTGATGACACAAGTATATGTATAGAGATATTTTCAGAGAACATATACTGCTTTAATTGTTCCAAAATTTGGTACATACAGGAACAGTAAGAAATTGCTTTAGTATAAAAATCAACATTCTCCAAAGTAAGTGGGATGAGAAAGTGCTACTTGAGATTCTCAGTACATAGTCAGACATATAACTTCAGTCTGTAAAATATTTTTCCTAGAAAAATTCTGAGCAATGGAATGAAACCAATAAGCACTCATGGTTTCATTAACCAGAAAGCATTAAAAGAACCCCAAACTAAGACCAAAACCCCATCAATTTTCAGCTTATAAAATTATAATATTGAAGTACATTCGAAGTTCAGGATTACAGCTTTCCAGAAAAGCTATTTCTTCCAAGGAATATTGGTTTAAATGATTGGAACTAGAGATATTTACATTGGAATAGATTAATTCAGTGAAATCACTAGGAATCTTTACAAGAAATAAAAAGAACAAGAAACTTAATTCTCTAACCTTAAGTTTCAACAGTTAGTTTAAAAAAAAGACCAAAATGCTTCCATTGCATTCAGCTTTAATTAAATCCTACAACTCACAGTAATGACCACTGTACATCTACTGTCTCATCTTACCTGAAAGACAGCATGGGACCGGGAAGAGGAGGCATTTACATCTGTGGGGTGCTGTGTTCTATTGCTATTTCCATAATCCAACATTTGAAGGATTTCCTCTGCTGATTTAGGCTTTATGGGTAGAGTACAAGATAAATGCACTTTTAGTCAACTGTAGGAAATTCTACACTGATCTAAAAGACATTAATATTCACTTTCAGAAAAATAGAAGAATTTGAAATTTTAGTTACCCAAAATTAAGAAAAATTTCCTGTTTTGAATTTGAAGTACTTCACCATTCGTACTTTACTGCTATTTAACTGAGAAAAGCAAGCACTTTAAAATCAGAGAATTTTCTTAGTGAAGAATTTAAACAAATCTGCTCAAGTTCTCCATTATTATAAGAAGCCTTGCTTAAGAATGATTGACTTCATTTTTATTGCACTAATGCATTAAATAACAATATACTCAATTTTTCCCCAGGAGATGCAAGTTTTGGGAAGGACTGTGTTTACAGAGTGGGACAAGCTAATAACAGTTTCCTCTTGAGTCATTATTCCCCGTACACAAAAGCTGGAAGCTACATAGCATGTAACACAGGCTAAAAGGCTGCGGGAAAATAGGTCAGAGTTGATTTTCAGGTTCTGTCACTGACTTAGCCAAAGAATTGCTACACTGGCCTGGAAACGCAGTTCAACATGAAACCTCTCAAACAGGGCTACTTAAAACCAAAACCAACACTAAGACATTACAAGGGTGTAGAACACTTGAAGATGGCACTGAAGGCTGTGAATTTCTTGAACAAATGTGAAGATGTTTTAGCAAAAAAACACATATCTTGAAAGTAAGCATCCAACCAACGGCACCCATTTGATAATGGGCAATGAATAATCTATCTGTGTTCAATATCAGAACTTTTTTTCCCCCACAACATGCTTTTGAATCATTACTTATGTTTGCAAGCTACTAAGGTATTGGCAATTACGGCCAGGAAAAAAAGCACACTAGGAAATCACTTAGTTGGAAATAACTTCCACAGAGCAAGGGGATCCTACCCATTTTCTCAAACACACTGTGAAGCATCCTGAATTTCAACACCTATTTACATACCTGATGTAGTGTTAGCCCTTGAACTACCACGCCTTTCTGAGTATCTTCACAAACAGCCAAAGGTCCTGAGCCCACCAGCAGATCACGGATCTGTTCATTGTAGACCTTTCAAAGGGAATTGAAAGTCTTTAATATAACTGTCCTGCCACACTTGAAAGAATTAAATTTAACTAATCCGAAATCAACAGCCTTTTTAAAGCTTATTTAAGTCAAAATAACAAATTCATTCTGTAGCAATTTTGCCAAAGAGCTCTACTATACTGAGCTTGAAATATTCAATTAATTTAATTGGCATGATTTTTTTTTTTAGCGTTGAAGTGGGAGCCATTCTTTCCTCGGAAATAATGTTCTTTATTAAAAGAAAAAAATAAAAGAAGTTTTAATTTACAAGCCCCCCCCACTTTTGCAGAAAGCATAAACCCAAAGTATTTATTACTCTATGATCCATAAACTTCAGAAAGACCTCTTAATCCCTATGTAAATCTGCTAAACTTCTTAAATACTTTATTAGTCTGTGGAAGAACTTGAAATAGCACGTGGCAAAGCAAATTGTTCCCTCCTCCTTCTCTCTCTCCCCACCTGCCATGCTAACTTTTCTGCCATTAAGCCTTTGAATGGGCTAGAAAGTAACAATTTCAGTACTACTACTTGATAGCAGTGCCAAGAAAGCTATTTGTAAAAACAGAACTGTGTTGCAAAAAAGTTGGAGAGAGGAAAGATAACAAAGAATGAAATGAATATTCGTAAAGAACTGACCATTGACATATCAGCTGTAATTCAAGCAGTTGCTCTGTAACTCAGATAAATAAATGAAAAACTTTGAAAAACATAATCAAAACCAGATTAGATACTTAGTTGTGTGATCTCACAGGACTTAAAGGATTTCACTGTTATGTTATATTGTTAAATATAACCCTGAAAAGATTTTTCTTTTACACATCAACAGAAGTTCAAAGGGATGTAACTGATCAGTAAAACAAGTCATTAGAATGCTCAGTGAAGACATCAGAAGAGACAGTGCTTTTTGGACAGCCTTCTGTAAAACAGCAACAGGTGACCATGAATAACACCAAACTTGTGGAGCACAGTTTAGCTTCTTTCCTATCAGGGGCACATGTTGTAAAGTCCCTGAAAAGGCTGAAGAAAGGCAAAACCAGCTTTTTCCTTAAAATATGTATTGCTAAAAGCAACATACCAAGTACAAGAACTCACCTCTAAATAAGAGACAGCAATATTGCATATCTTATCTTCTTTTATTTCATCCATGGAATTATAAAGTGCCATCATGGTTAAATACATCACACCAGGATCTTCAGGGGAACCCAGCATCGTATGAGTCTTTCCAGCTCCTGTTGCACCATATGCAAGCACTGAAGTTTCACAGAACACAACAAAGAGACACACTTTATACCAGTAAGCCAACCAGGAGCACAAATCAAATGAACATCCCCAGACCTCTGTTATTCTGCAGAGCTGTCTGCATACTGATCAAATTTCTTACTTAGGCTTTAGCTTTTACAGCTATAATTAGAAAGCTATTTAAAAAAAAAATAAAAAATTGCATTTACTTTTAAACTTTCAGTTCAAATTTTATTCACTGGCAATTTACCATGAAACCCTTCTTTCTCTCTGAATCTTAACCTGGCAACTTTCGGCAGGTAGTTATTTCATTTCCCCACCACACTCCAGTTGCCAATTAAAAGAACCAAGCTCTTAAAAAGAATTCAGAAATCAGGCAGTGACACAGCTGCTTCTGGTTGAGTAACTCTTTCCAGAGAGCTCCCTCCATAAGCATGCGCATATCCAATAAAATTCCAAAGTATATTACAGCCCTAACACGAAGTCATTTTCCAAGTAGAGCATTTACAGGCAAAAAAGTCAGCCTCTCATATACATGAATTAAAACAAAAGTCTTTCTATTATTATATATCTCAGCCTCTCTTAAGGCCCGTGCAGCCAGGGGACACAATGGTAGAAGCTTGAAGGAATTCTGTAAAGTTCTTGAATTGCAGATGCTAAACAGTAAATTTACCTGTGCAGTTATATCCATTTAAGAAACCATCGATGACACTTTTGGTAGTATGCTCAAATACTTCCAACTGGGTTGAGCTTTCAGCAAAAATAGCATCAAATACGAATTTCAGGTCTTTCTTTTGTCTTTTATTAATATCCCTATGGGTCATTTTCTTTCCGTGAAAAAAGCTAACTTCCTCTTCCTTTGGATCAAAGACCAATATATGCTGGTCAACAACATGAACAACCTTGGCAAAGTTGCTATCTTTTTCCTTTTGAGACTCTGGACGGACACGGACCACCACTTTGACATGATTACAGACATCTTCTTCCTTAGTAGCAGACATAACATCGCTTTAGTCCCTCTTCCTCGCTTCCAGGACCCTTTCAGATCAAGCGGCTGAATCTTTTCTGCAATAAACAAAAAAAAAACCTAAAACCAAACAAAAAAAAACCCCAATCTTGAAAGACCGTACATTTCAAATATAACTTTTTGAATAGTCTATACTTGAAAGTAGGACTAGCATCTTGCACTTGTGCTACATCTCCCCTTCTTTCTGTTATCTAGCCCTTTGGAAAGGGCTGCAACTGGCCTGAAAAGATGACCCAATTCAGCACTTTAAGAAAACGAATTAGCATTTCCGCGAGAAATTCTTAAGCTTATTTCAACAACTTGAACTCATAAAACATCTATCGGCTTTCATTCATTTGAGAGCAAGGTTGCAGATATGCCACCAGGTTTCTATAAGACAAAGGAAGTATTGGTGAGGGTTTTTTTTTGTCCTTTAATAAAAACCAGTAACTGCCTATCCACTTCCTCTGGGCTGTTGGCTTAATCGCGTTGGGCGGGAGTTTAAAAACACAGTTAAAAGTGGGATTCCCGTTAAAATAATTCGCAAAAGGTACAAAACCACTTTCCACATAAGCCAAATTAGAGCTCCCTTTTAATAGGCCATCATAGCTGACAACCGAAAGCTAGTCACTCTTAACACCATACAGAGGCTCTGCAGTAGAGTCCTAGTCATGCTTTTGCAGCTTCAGGACAAGCTGCCCCCCTCACTAGTCACCTCACAAACGCAGGGCTTACTGGAACACAGCGGTGAAGCAAAGCCATAAACCGGACAGAGCTCCCAGAAACAGGCGAGAGCGGCACAGCCCCACCAGAAGCTCTCGACCCGCCGCAAGCAGCGCTCCATTATTTTTTAAAAAATCAGCTTTGATTTTTTAAAAAAGAGCTTTGAGCAGAGTTACAGCACCCTTAAAGAAAGGA
>JANRGW010019662.1:0-24329 GCA_024733675.1 Psilopsiagon aymara | reverse complement strand
GCCCCAAGCCCCAAGCCCCAAGCCGCCACTCACCTCGCCGCGCCGCGCACCAACCGTCGCTGGCGGCTCCCGCCGAATTCAAACACAGGCGTCCCGCCCCCCCCGCCTCCTCATTGGCAGTCGCTCTCGTGACGCTCGCAGCGCGACGGCGTGGATGGTGAGCGCGGCGGTGGCTGTGTGTGGGGCCTGGTTGGTTGTGGCTCGGTAGTGCTTCATGTGGGTGCGCGGACCCCGCGGGGCAGCCCTTTGCCGTAGGGGCGGCTGTTGGTAGTGGCTCTGCTGGCGTGAAGGCCAAGTGGAAGTTGCTCGGTTTCTCGCTTTTTTGAACCTTAAGGGAGAGTGAGAGCTCTCTGAGGAGCGAAGAGGGCTGCGGCGACGGGTGTGGAGGAGCAGCAGCCCAGCCCGCTATGAGGCTTTTTTTCCAGGCCTGACAGGGCTGGGGGGGTTCTTGTGCCGTGCACAAGGTCCCTTTTGGGGCCGGGTTTCTTCCTGCCGGGGGTGCTGGGAGCCGGCGTGCCCTGGCCGGGGGTGTGCGCGGAGTGCCTCTTCTTCGGTCGTCTCTGAGGAAGGCGGCCTGCAGAGTACGTTTTTGTTAGTCACGCTCAATGCAAGTCTTTCGTCAAGCTCTGCCCGAATGCTGCTTAAGAAAGTAACGCGGTTTTGCTCAGTTGTAAGGAGAAACGAATCCCTCGGTTGCCTGGACTGAGGCTGGTTGAAAGCGAAGTGTCCCCTCCGTGTTAGCACCACTTCTTAGGTGCTCCTGCCAGCAATGTAGGGCAGCGGGAGTTGGGTGGTTGTTGGTGTTCACCCTTGCTCATGTTTTCTGTGGAGGTACTGCAGTTCCTTGCAGAACCTTGGATCTGTGGTATGGCTGTGAGAGGTTATATAGAGTGACACACGCTTTCAGATTTAAGGTGGTGGGTTAGTGTTTTCCTCGGCTTTGTATTTTCTCCTGAATCTGAAAGTGGGGACTTAAGTTGTTATGAGTAACTTTCCATGATCTTATTTACAACAGGCAAAATAACATGTGAAGCCTCTGGTTTGGTAAATCCAAGCAACGTCCTTAATAAAAATCTGTTAGTTTGCGCTTTGGCTAATAGTACAAATGTAGGAATGCATTTCTTCAAATGCTTTTATGTCAAAGTTTGCTGTTTGGTGGGAGGGGGTATGCAATGCACTACTACAGAAGGTCTCAGCTCCATGAAGAAATTTGGAGATCTTACAAATAAAGACGTTTTATCACCTATGTAAAACTTTCTTTTCAGTGGAAATTAAATTACGTAGCCTTCTGCTGGTTAGTACTGGCTTGGTTCTGGAGCGGTTTAGACAGAGTGAAAAAAATCTGCAGTTCTGTCTGTAGTTAGACAAACTGTAGCTAAACACTTGAGTTTTTCCAGAATTTTGAGTATTATTTCAGTTAGTTTTACTGTGGAGCATTCTTAGCTCTGGCTGCATTTAAAATATTAAGATGTATTACAGGGATTGTAGCAGTAAGACAAGGGGTAACAGGTTCAAACTTAAACAGAGGAAGTTCAGGTTAGATATAGGGAAGCTCTTCACTGTGAGGGTAGTGAGGCCCTGGCACAGGTTGCCCAGAGAAGTCGTGAATGCTGCATCCCTGGCAGTGTTCAGTGTCAGTTTGGGCAGAGCCTTGGGTGACATTGTCTAGTGTGTGATGTCCCTGCTGGCAGGGAGGTTGGAACTAGATGATCCTTTCCAACTAGATGAGCGGTCCTTTCCAACCTAAACCATTCTATGATGACAAAACCCACAATATTTACTATATGTGTAACACTAAATTACAGCACAGTTTTAAATCTGGTTGTAGTAGTTAATTTGTGCACTCCCATTTTAACTAGAAATACGGAGACCTTGGCAACCAGAGTGCTACTACTCAGCAAATGTCTCGTTTGGGCAAAATGGAGGGGTGCAACCTGAAAATGAAGTTAAATATTCTGGTTTGCTCAGATGCTAGTAATCATTTAGTGTTAAAGTCTGGGACATTAATAGAGTTGTGCCAGTGTAATGGAAAAGAAGGCATTTCTTATGAAAGGAAAACCATTGTTGCTTGAATATGATTGATTGGTAGAATAACATAGTGTCCTGGGTTCAGCAGTAGCAGTCATTTTTCTCCTTCTTGGTAGCTGGTGCAGTGCTGTGTTTTTGACTTGGCCTGAGAACAGCGCTGATAACACTGATGTTTTCAGTTACTGCTTAGTTATGTTTGGTCTGACCAAGGACTTTCTGAGTCTTGTGCTCTGCCAGGGAGGAGGGGAAGCCGGGAGGGAGCAGAGACAGGGCATCTGACCCAAACTGACTAAAGGGATATTCCATACCACAGCATGTCATGCCCAGGATGTAAAAACAAGGGACTGTTACCTGGAAGGGTTCGATCACTGCTGGGTTGGGCTTTTTATCAGGTGGTGAGCAGTTGTATTCTCTTCCCTTGTTATTTCCTT
Source organism: Psilopsiagon aymara (assembly GCA_024733675.1). NCBI lineage: Eukaryota > Metazoa > Chordata > Aves > Psittaciformes > Psittacidae > Psilopsiagon > Psilopsiagon aymara. Next base: position 21,870 of record JANRGW010019662.1, on the reverse strand, counting down.
TATCATTGTTATTATTGGTGGTAGCAGCAGTGATTTGTGTTATACCTTAGTTACTGGACTGTTCTTATCTTAACCTGTGGGAGTTGCATTCTTTCGATTCTCCTTCCTATCCGTCTGGGAGCTGGGGGGAAGAAAGAGGGGGGAGTGAGTGAGCGAACTGCCTGGGGGGCTTAAACCACAACATATAGAAAATTATGAAATAAGTTAAAGTAAGACATTCTCATTTAGAACTGCCTATTTAGGACTCTGTAATGCTTTACAGCATTTCCGCTTTGTTTTTTAAACAAACCTACTGTTTTAAGTATCTAGAGTAATTCCTGACATCTACTGTTTTTCTAGGTTGATCAGCTCCAAAATGTTATCTCAGTGCCTGTGCCAAGTTTACAGATCTTTGGTTTTGTGCAGCTTAAAACTGAATTCAATAGATGTTGCTGCTTTGGCCAGGAGGATCCATTCTTCAGCAAAAAAGCTTTCGGACTGTGAGTTAAAGGAACAAACCATCCACAAATGTGAAACTGAAGAGTTGCCTCAAAGTATGGAAAACAGTGATGGTGGGAGGTTGCACATACCAGTGATGCTGGAGGAGGTTGTTAATTGTTTATCCCCGCAGCCAGGCCAGGTGAGTTAAATGTTTAATTAATATTTGTGATTCAGTAACAGTCCAGCAGAAAAGTTAGTGCAGTATAGGGATAATTTTTGTTTAGAGGAATGAAGAGGTGCTCTTTGAGAATCAGTTGCATATTTTTTAAGGGTTCCAGTTTCTTTTGCAGGTCAAATCAAGGCTCTATGTTCATAATAATAGAAATCTGATATCTGTATTCCTAAATCCCCAAATAAGCAGTATTTGTTAAAGCTGTAGGAAGTATTTGAGTAATCTCTGTCTTTTGTGCTTGTCTTTCTGGATTGCTCTTGTATATTTCTAGGGTTGTGTTAATTACTAATAGTAGTAGGGAGTTCTCTTATGTGGTGTCATCAGTTTGTGAGGTACGCTTTTCTTTTGTATAAGACGTAATAACTATATAGGTTTTTAAAATCATCATAATTATCATCATACCTTGTTCAGGGATAGTTACTTCCATGTTTTTACTTGGTTTGAGGCACTGCATATCCTTAGCATCTGCTTACACTGCATACTGTGGTGCACAGTAGAGGTACAGTTGTTAGAAAATGACTGTGTATGGTACAAGAAGTGGTTTAGCATCAGTAATGTGGGAGGACTACAAGTCATCTTATTTCACTGTGGTACTGTCTGTAAATTCCTTTTGGTATCTGCGTTAACTCAGATCTCCCTACGCTGCAGTTTTGGTATATCTGCATTCTTCTTGTGTAAGGTAAGTATACTGTTACACATTGCTTTTGCGAAATGATACACAGTGAAGCAGTTTCCATCTGTGGTGTCTTAAATACAATAGTAAATAGAAAGGATCTCTTACACAACTTAAATGCTTAAATAATTTTCACAGTTCAGATGCTTTCCTCTGTGATTTTATCACTTTATATGTTAACTTCATAGAATCTTATTTAGGCTTATCAATAAATAGTTTCACTATAAAGACAGAAATGATCCATTAAGAAGTAGAAAGTTCAAAGTATGTGTCTATTTTTACTCAAAACCAGCATTGTCCAAGAGTGGCAAAGGGATGTAGCAAGTTTCAAGTGCATTCAGTGAGAAAAAAATTGTTGTCAGATCTTGCGTGTTGCTTTGTGAGAACTTTTGTTTGGAAGACCATATATCATTTTAAGTGTTTTGAAAATGAAAGCGAATCAGAGTAGTGTAAATATTAACACATAGACATTGCTTTAGCATGTGTTCTTCTGAAAATATATGAACTAGTGAAATATCCTAGGAACTCTGAGTTCACAAATGTTACAACTATGATGAAACTTTCACACATAAAATGAACATACAAGTTGTGATGGTGTATTTGAAGCTATTTTTCCCTATTATGTAAGTTTCTACTTAAATAAGAATTAAGAAGCTGACAGTTTTAATGTGCTGTTTGTTGGTATAAAAAACCCCCCCTAACTTATCAGGCAACAGAATTTCCAAAAGAAACTATTCATGATTGTAAACTGTGGAGAGTAACTGTTGTTGTCCCTGAAGGCTTTTTGATAATTTAAATATTTATGAATGTAAAATAGCTTACTGTTGGGCTAGTTTTTTTTTTTCGGTCTCTGTATACGTGGTTTTTACAGATTACTGAGATAGTGGTGAACCACTAATGACACACAAGACAGCACAAGTTGTTACCTTGAACAGAAGCATTTGTGGTATCGCTAACGTGTTCAGCTTAACTGAAGCAGGACTTCCACGTTTTTTTAAAGACAGAGTTAATTGTCTATTTGCAGCACTTTCTGAAGCTTCAAGTTTTGAAAATAAGTACTCTGCGAAAGGGTGTGGTGTGTTAACTGAGTTTTGATAGAGTAAGCATCAGTGAAGTTTTGAACAAAAGCTAAGACTGTTTCTCATTTACAGCAGTGATACAGTTTCTGTTAAAATGCTTGTCAACAGTACAACAAGAAATGTATTGATTTACATTTTTGAGGTTATAGTCATTACTTGGAAGTCTGTGAGCACTTTATTTTGTGGGCAGGGAAGGTAATACTCTGATCGTGGATTTTGTTTGTCTGCTTACTTCTGTGCACACCAGGGTTTCCTTTACTTGGTTTTAACACGGTTATATTTTTTATTATAAAAAAGCTGATTTGGGCCTTTCTTTTTTGTGTCCTAAAACAAAGAATTGCTAATATAAAGAAAATTCAGTTAGATGGACAATATTCTCCCTTTGGTTTTGGTCAGTTGATAGGGTTTTCATTTTACTTACAGGGGGCCCTAAGAAAATAAGTGTTAGTTAAGAGTGAGACACAGCTGAGATGAAGATGTTACTACCCTCCTAATGAATATTCTTGTTGACTGTCTTTTCCTTTGTGGAATCTATTTGTCAGGGATTTAAGCAATAGCATTTCCACTTATCTTTGAATCATTTATTGCTTTAGAGCTTGTTTTACAAAGTCCCTGTAGTAGTCCTGTCTTTGAAGCGTGTGCACAAATTGTTTTTTACCAATGTATCTAACTTCTCAATAGAAAGTCTGTTGCAATAAATCCACGCACAAGTAATTTCCTCTTTAAGTTTACTGTATTGACTAAACAACACTTTAGTCTTATCAGTCCACTAGTGTTCGTTATATGTACTTGATCAGTGTTTCTGCAGTTGTCAGGACAGCTTGAATTTTCTCTGTTCTCTTAAAGAACCAAGTATATTTTCAGAGTGAATGTCTTTGCGCAACCAGAAGCATGTTTTCCCAATTTTCACCCTGCTTTTTATTTTCTCCTTTGCAGTAGTCACTTGTTTTTAACTAGAGGTGTGGATTTCTTCCACTATATCACTATAGTCATATGAAAAGGAATTTTGTTAACTATGTATTCTAGTATGAATGAGAGAGGATGAAACTTTGTGATTTTAATTATTTTCATGAGGTCTAATAACAAAGGTTCTTACAGGTTGCAGAGCTCTAGGAAACTTTTAATAGTGCTCAAGCACAAACAGGACACTTAAAATAATACTTAAATAATACTTAAATTCCAACTAGAACAAGAAAAAGCCTACCTGGTGGTGTTCAAGGCCAGGTAGGACAGAGCCTTTGGTGACGTGGTTTCGTGTGAGGTGTCCCCCCATGGCGGGGGACTGGAACTAGATAATTTCAAGGTCCTTTCTAACCCTAGCTATTATATAATTCTATGATAAATGTTTTACCCTACTCAGTTTGTATGGGGAAGCCTGTAATCTGAGGTATCTGTGGTTTTGCTTTAAATATAATCTAGAATAGACCAAAATGAAGATGCATTGAGCTCTAGGAGTACTGTTTGGTTGATAATAGTTCTGGAAGCATTTTTTAATACCTGTAAATTCAGTGGTAGGTGATCGAACTTGAAGTGAGAGCAAAAGAATGAAGCCATTCCCTCTTCTCCAGTGTTATAGTAATTCATCAGAATTAGAGTTAATATCATATGATCTTTTTATCTCATTGTGTGAATGTGTGTCTAAAAAAATAAGGCTGTTAATTTTCCCCAGATTTTGTCTGGCATCATCTTGAGTTAGCTAGGAGTTCCTGCAGAAGTACTGTCTTTGATTCTTTATGAAGTTATTCAGATTATTTTTACTCCCCAGCTTTCATTGAATGGAATATCCTCTTTGTCTTGGAAATAATCTTCTAGAGACATGTATTTCCTAAAATCATCAAGCTTTGCTATGAGCTTTCTAGTTTTCCAGGTACATATTTTGTAGTTTTCAGGACAGCTACTGTTTTCATGCATCCAAATATCAAATGATTCTTTTTCAGCTGGTGGAGACTGGGCCTTCCAAAATAACAAGAGGAAGCATAAGACATTGCTGACAGTCAGATACTGGTCTTTTGTTGCTAAAGTGCTGCTTGAGCTCTGTAATTATTTTGAAGACAGTAGCCTTTCACCTCCTGAAATTCTGTTGCCACTGTTGGATGTTGTTGATCTGGAGCATCACTGTCTCCTTCCTATACCTGTACAGAGCTAGTTTGTCCAGATGTCAGGATGTTAAGATGACACTCAGAGGAAGGTGAGGTAGACTGCTGTTGTGCGAAAGCCAAGTCTGTTGTTTTGAAATTGTACTGTTAGTTTCTTTATACCTATGTCTGTATGTCAGTATTCCTTTTCTTTTTCTGCTTTAACAGTGAGTATAAGCTTGTAAGGACAAAAATAACCTTTTTCTGTACAGCACCCCGCAGAGTGGACTTCTGTTTCGTGAGACAGGTTTCCAAGTGTCATGGTGTATAAATAGTTATGTGGCTATGCTAATGACCAGTGTACTTATTGTAGTACTTCCAAAGCCATCTGCAAATAATTTGTAATTAGAACAGCCCATTTACACTAAAGGCTGTCAGAATTGTAGTTTTCTGCAGAGTGTCCAAGATAAACAGGAATTGAAAAAGGACCTGGAAAAATTAATTCTGAGTTCTCAAGTTGTACAAGGTATTTTGTAGGATGCAACTGAAATGCTGAGGTTGGCATGGAACATTGATTACATCATGACATAAATGCTGAAATACTTGTTTTGGAAAAACAGAAAATTCCATGGACATAGTAATTGGGTTTATCATTTTAGCCTGTTTTCCACTGGACTTGTCAAATTCAAGTAGGTGGCATAAAGCAAATAGTTTATGTAGTGTTCTTTGTTGTAGAGATAACTCTTTTTCCTGTGGGAAGCATGCTGAAAATGTTTTTCCCTATGCAAATTGTATGGTCAATTTTTCTGTGGCAGCAGCAGCACAGTGATTTATGTGGTGATTGATAAATATAAGCCATTGTAAAACTGGAAGGAAGAATATACTGGAATGTGCAAGAGGCAATAAATTAATATAGAGAAATTCTGAAGATAATCTGGGATTTACAGAGCACACTTTTATTCATGGTACTTTAGTATTTCTGGGAGGTACTGAGAGTTATTTCAGCAGATGATGTAGTTCCTGTGTACCCTTTCAGTCATTCTTCTCTTGCCTTGTTTTCTGGTTCCATATATTGTGAATTTGGGAAAGGGATGAGCCAGGTTTCTGATCAAAGCTTTGTAGGGAGATCTGTAATGAAATGTGCATAGCGTGCATATAGGTACAAAGTGTATTCAGTTCCTGCAGTGTGTAATAGGAAATTGTTAAATTGAATCTCATGGGATAGGGAGTATTATTTAAACTATTTGGCTAAAATCATATTTCAAAAGGGATTTTGGGGGGTTAAGTTAGCATTCAAAGGCAGTGCATGAAAATGGAAAACATTTTCAAAAAGGTTTTGATTAGTATGCACAAAATACTCCCTCAAATACCTGTTATCATTTAAAATAATAATATTACCTGGTTTTATGATTGTAGTGTATCCATGGTGATTTGGAAAGCCAGATCCCATTTGTGTGAATTCCTTAACGTATAACTGATGGCTCTTTGCAGTGATGTACCATCAAAAGTAACAAAGGAGGAGGAGTATTATTTGACAGTGTGATGCCAGCAAATGTCATACAAGTTTTTACAGTATCTGCATCTTGGTGAGTTTCATAACAAGATAGGAGAGAAGGGGAAGGTCAAAAAACAAGATGGGGGATGTTTTTCATGAATGTCAGTTCAGGGGATGGAGAAAGTCATGGAATCCTAGAATCATAGTATAGTTAGGGTTGGAAAGGACCTGAAGATCATCTAGTTCCAACTCCCCTGCCATGGGCAGGGACACCTCCCACTAAGTCATAGAATCACAGAATTTTTTGGTTTGAAAGGGACTTTAGAGCTCATTCAGTTTCAACCCTCTTGCCATGGGCAGGGACACCTTAGGTTTCTCAAGTCCAGTCTGCCATATAGTTGTCAGAAGTCTCTTGCTTTGTTGTCTTCTGTAGGGGGTTCCCCAAAAATGCAGGGATTGCAAATTCTTTAATGACAGATGAAGTAAAACATGCACTATATATTTGAAAGTACTGCACAATTGTTTTCTGTTTTGAACCTGGTACTGCTGTGTGATTAGATTGTAATATCAGGAAATGAAAACTGTGATGCATTTGATCTGAATGGTGGTAAGACATGAATATGGTGAAGAAATCCAATTTTACTTTAATACTTGCAAGATTTTGTTCTTTAGAGTGAAAGTAACTAAAAAATTTGTGCAATTAGGAAGAATAAGTTGATAGCTACAGCTGCACAGGGAAGAATCTTTTCAGTTGTAATTCTTGGATGTGTGCCCAGCCACATCTTCTTCCCACCTGCAGCATGGCTTTCAGCAGGCATAGCTAAACGTTACCATCAGCAACAACAACAAGACAGCTCTCACCAAGTTTGTTCTGCATCTTTCTTGACTGCAGTAGAGGAAGGGAAGCCTGCAGCTGCTCTCTCCGAAGAGATCAGCAAGGGACTTGGTCTGCCTACTGAGAGCAGCTCCACAGATGGGCCAGATTTCATTTTATTGTAATACTGGGTTAGCTCGCCATTACCACTCTATCGCATAACAAATGATAGTGCTTCAGGAGACTATTTAAGATGCTGTGATATAATAAAGCAAGATTCAGTGCTTTTGGGTGACTCAGCTTGTAATGACGCTCTTCTTTTCTGTTGTGACAGCATTAGTCTTTGCACCTCTTGGGGAAAACTAATAAAATTCACCAGAAAGTAATCTAAGCCCTTTAAATTTTAACTTGAGTGAGCCTGTGATTGCAGAAAGGGAGATAATTAATATATGTAGCTACTCATTTCCTCCCCGTCTAGTACTGTGTGTCTTATTTAGTCAGCCTTTTGGCTAAGCTTTCTTATTAAATATTTGAATTCAAGTTTGCAAACAGGAATACAGACTTTTTCTACCACACAAAATATTACTGGGAGTTTAAGATCACAATTGGAGTATGGGAAATATCTGCAGGGTTTTTTTCTTGCTTTCTTGTCTTTCAGTATAAGATAATTGTGTAGTGAGTAGCTTTGCTCTGCATAAAGATAATTAAAAGGTTAAACTACCAAATTTGATGTTTAAAACTAACAGTTATCTAAAATCATCCAAATGTATGGTCTGATTTTATTTTACTACTTTTTACTTCTTCCCAGAGTTTGTGAGCACATCGTCTTTGTTCCAGTGGTGTGTTGCTACTCAGCAGCTTGGAGAAATACTGTTGTAATAATAGTTTCAGTTTTAAACACTGAAATAAACTAATATTGTTCCCAGGCTCCCAGGTTATAGAAAGTTGTATTATCTAATGTCAAATTGCTGTAGACACCTGGCAGCCAAGACTTATCAAAAATGTGTACATGGCTTTTTTAGGGTTGTCTAACCACAAATATTAAAGATTGGATTATGTGTGCAGTTGAGCCTTTGTAAAATTTTTATTGCATCTTAAGTATTTCCTCAGTTATAATTGAGGAATGAAGTTTCTTCTGAGGTAGTTGAGGAAGTCAGCTCTGTCTTGCTAAGTCTGGTGGTTAGCTGAAGTCATTCAGACGTTGAAATTTTAATTTCCTATGGAGGTCTTACTAATGGCATGCTTGAGTCATAATGTCATTAAATCTAATTCCAGACAACATTACTCCTAGGGAAATGAGTAAAGTAAATAATGCATACTGAAGTGAGGTCTGCCAGAGCTGTCTAAAGACAGGTGACAATGGCAGGTGGTGGTGGTTTTTGTTTGCTTCTCTTACCTCTGCTCTGAGAGGAAAGGGAGAAAGGGCTTGTGTGTTCCGTTGCTTTGAAGTAATTTACTCTTGGTCATATTTGTGAACGTTTCACTCACCTGAAAAGCAGTGTTTGACTGGCGGGTTTCACACTACGCAAGGAATGCCACTTGAGTGTACACTAGAGGGTCTGGGACACAGCTCGCTTTGATTCTGGATGTGTGAGGAATGATGTGGTTTACCAGCAAATGGACTTTTTGGACCTACAGTGGACCTACACTTGATGACTGAGAAAGCTGTCATGTATTTTAAGATAAATTGCTCACACTTACAAGTGGAGTAAGCATTAAGGTATGCAGTATTAGAAAATAAGTGAAGGCAGAAAAACAGTAACAGAGAATGCCTTTTTTTCATGTCTTTGTAGAAAAAAATGTTCAGAAGTGAAGAGGGGGTATCTTGCCTATTTCATCTTTAGCTGTAATCACAAAATTGAACCCTTGTGAAGAAATACTTTTGAAATTAATTTTGAGGCTGTTGAGTGGTTAGGATTGATGGGTGCTTCAAAATATATTCATAACCTTATTTCCCCTCTGTATGGAATGATGTAGAGAGGTGGCTGATAGCGAATGCAAGTTACTGAAATACTTGAATGTGCAGTCCTAGTCAGTGATGTTACAGATGTTTCAGCTGAATCCTAAGTGTAATTTAGTAGCTTCCTCTGTTAGTGTGCTGATGACATGAATGTGAAAAATGTGTAATAATGGTTGTATTATGTTGAATTGTTGAATAGACCAGTACTGGAAAATAATTTTATGTTGTACTAAACACATTATGTGAGAAGGTTGTTTCCCAAATGCCAAATGTTTATTTAGATGGTTTTGTAATGTAGATTTTTAGACTTGGAGTGTAAATAACTTCTTCATCATTTCATATTCTCTGAAAGGTGCTTTTGGAAAAAAATTACAGTCCAGTTGTGTTCCACTTTTATCAATCCTTGTTTTCTTAAATTATAATTTTTCATGTAGATGAAAGACATGTACTCTTTAGAGCTGGTAGGAAGTATTTTTTGCTTGCAACTAAAATTCTTTTTCACTGTGTCCTTTATATGCTGTTTTCTCTTCTCTTGTAGATACCAGAAAAAAATGGCTTGTATGGTGTAGTATGTTGCAATTGGCAAAAATAGAGAAGTGTAAGATTCTTTTTAGGTCTTCTGTATTTTCTGGCAGATGATGACATAAGGCATAAGACTTTTTAATTCTTCATGGTATTTTCATTGTCAAATTCAGCTCCTATATGCTTCATTAAGGTTTGGATGGGAATTGTGACTAATATAATATATAATCAGTACCATGTACCTGTTCATGCATTGCATAGCAGTATCACCACCATCACCTTTTCGGTGGTGGGTGCAGAGAGGTAGGTTTTTGAAACGCGTATGTTTTCAACACTTTGGAGTTTGCTGCGAGGAAGCTTGGAATATGACTGCTTTGCTCTACAGGGGAACCTTGCCCACTTTTTTGCCACAAATGCTTTTATTTTCCCATAAAGGGAACTTTCCAGAAGTTCCTTTTTTATTCCTTTTTCATTCCTTTTTCATTGTTAATTAATTTTGTTATAACATGGCATTATTTTGTTGTTGTTTGAAGTTAAGGTGACACTGAGAGGTATACTGGCATACTAAGTCACCTTTCATTTTTTGAGTTCCTTAGGGAAGAAATAGAATGCAAATGCAAATTGTAAGTTGTTTCAGAAAAGGAGGTAGGGGCTTCAGAATATTTAAGTGTCTGTGTACGGTTTGTGATTCTTTAGATTTGTAATAATATTTTTCCTTCTGTAAGGTAATAGTTTTGGAACAGTTACTAAATACTAAAAAAACCTCTAGTTTAAAACCAGATATGTCTGACTTACCTTATGAAACAGTATGTTTGCAAAATATTTTAAGTTTTCAGAAGAGGGAGGAAAGGTTGTTAGTATGCTAAAGGCTAAATAATACTTCTTGCTAAATTGCAATGATATAAATATATCCTGATAAAAATGCAAGAATATCTTGGACCATCTTTGTTGATTTGAGGATAATTTTTCTTCTTTGCATGTGAATAACAGCAAAATGTATGTTTTAGTGTTCTTTTTTCAGCTATGACTGTCTACAGTTTCTTAATTTATTTAAAGAAATACTAAAACCCTTCCAGCATTTCTGTAAAAGTAGATTGTTCTACTGACAAATCTTTGTTGCAATCCCACAAGTAACCAACTTTTATAGTCTGTCTCACTGTGCCAAAATGTTTAACAACCCGTTTTATTTAAAATAATTTCAAAAGCCCTGCCTTTTGGCAGGCATACACAGTAAGAATGCCTTCTTAATGCCTGTATACTTAGCAGGGATCAAAGACAAATTTTTAGGTAAGTGTGAAAATAGAGATACCCTTTCTCTACATGGTACATGGTTGATCTACACGTGCATTAGATAGGGCACAGTGGTATCTGCAATAAACGGATTTGGCATTAAGTGCAAAGGATGCAGGGGCCTTATCCATCGTAGGCCACATCTTGAGTCAACTAAGGAAGCAGTGCTTAGAACTGAAAAGTATAATTAAAGCTTACAGATACATGTTTTGGAAATAACCTTGAGTAGGTAGTCAGACTTCACTTTTCGAGATTAGTCCTTGTTAAATGGCTTTGAGAAGCAGAGCGTCTTTCAGCTTACCCTAATGCTCTTACTGGTAGTAGAGCAGTAGGTGCACCCTGTGACAGAGCAGAAGAGGAGAAAGATTCACAGAAACTTCTTCTCATCTGCTAATATTTTGGTGATTGAAATGTCGATGTCATGGAGAAACCGAGGACTCTGGTAAATCTTTTGATCAAAGCCTTGAATTTATAGGGTATAAAAATGGCAAAATTACCTTGTGAAATTGTCTGTTGAGAAGCTATTAGTAGGATGTAAAGCACTTCTGTAGTAGTAGTAACCTCTTATTTAGCCACAACTAGCACTTAATTAGTTGTGTGGGTTTTTTTTCCCGCAATATTGTAGTACGTTTGTCTTTAGAAAGCTTTCTAGTATACACAGATTTTATAGCTCTAATAGGAATCCTATGAATTGCATCATTTGGGACAATATCTAAGATATGATTAATTGTTACATTTTAAGGAGTTATGTAATATTTGCAGCCTTATCTCGATTGTTTTACTATGGTGAGATGATCTGGTTGGGTTTCCTTTGAAGAATGTTGCAGCCACTGTTTAGTAATAAGGTTTGCTGCACTTACTGAATTCTTGGTGAGGCATTAAAAAGTTTGCCTTCATTTTTGTAAATAATCTGGTATATGAATTTCTGCAGATTATTTGAGCATGGCTTAGAATAGGTTAAAAGGTAATTCACTACAGACAGTTTTGATCTGGTACAGTAAAAATGTAAAGAAACGCTCAGTAGATTTTTATAACAAATACATTTAACAGCTTTCCTGCCCTATGGAATGTAAAGTAGAGCTTGAGGAACATTTTTTTGTTTATCTTCTTTTCTTTTCTTTTTGCTGTTCAACTCCAGACTGTATTTACACAGCTACCTGTCTAAGCATCACAGTGGTCTGTATTTTATATTCAAGTCTTAACTGTGCCACAAGGAAGTTGACTGGAGTGTTGTGTAATAAAACTACTACAAAAGACTAAATTAAATACATGAAACATGCCTCTTGCCTTGACAGGCATCATTTATATCCTCTATTTTCCAGTTTGTATTTGTTGTATTTCTAGGGTTTTAATAATGCAGTAGAAGACAGCTGAATGGTTTAATTGTCACTTACAGTTCTGGCACTGAAAGGTTTCCCAGATTGCATCAATTGTTTCTGCATTTTGTGAGCTTCCTTTGGAAAATGCTTTGAGATAATATTAAATACTTCTTACAGCATGATTACATTTTAAAGTTATATTTTAAAAAATACATAGAAAAACCCAAACCACTTTTCTTTTCACACAATATAGGGTTCATCTGCATGAACTTTTCTGTTCTTGAGTAAAGAATCTGCTTTTGAGAAAATGTATTGATTGTCCCTGCTTGAAGCAGATGGTTCACATTGCAGTGCACAAACTGGATTTCTTCAGACGGAGCCAGGAGGTGGATTCTGAGAATGCACCTTGTGCTCCAACTGTTGATAAATATTCAGCCTGAAGAACCAAAGTAGAAATGGAGTGAATTAAATCCCACTAGCATGCATGTAGGGTCTCTCTTTTGCAGAACTTGGAGATATACCAAAATAATGCTTTAGACGTCCAAGAGGAAATGTCCCTTTCCTAAGAGGTTAATTTTTTGAGTTAAACATTTGATTGAAAGCACACACTGGAGTGACATCTACTTGCAGTTGTTGAGGTCATGGCAAAGCAGATCTGAGTTCTTGAGCTTTGCAGCCAGAAAAACGAGAACCAATAATGTGACCTACCTGCTTAGTTTAGTGAGCTACTGAGAATCACACAAGAGCTGTGTGGTGGAGGTACCCAGTGTTCATCTTAGAGCTGAAAGCATTTTTTAATTACTGTGTTGTATGTTGCAATTTCTTATGTTGCTTCTCTGTTCAAAAGAAAATTTGGATTTAAGTGGTTGATTCATTCCTGCCAGGTTTGCTCCAAGAGCCAGGCTGAACACCTAAGCCAGGGAAATGTCTTGCTGCCCCTGAAGTGGGGCGAGTCCAGTTTATCTGTGCTCCAAGCTCTGTGTTACCTGTGCCCTATGCTCCTGTCCCACCCTGACTATTCTGCAAATCAGCTGAACATGCTAATATGGGAGAAAACAATACAACTTTTTCCTTCTGTTTGAGATTTCTGTGCTATGCTGCTAAGTTAAATTGGAAGATTAGTGTGTGATCCCTCTGTCCATGGCAGGGGGGTTTGAACTAGATGATCTTAAGGGCCTTTCCAACGCTAACTATTCTATGATTCTGTGATGCTAAATACCTAGTAAGCATCAGTGCTTGAGGAAACTAACTAGAAGAAGGAAGACTTGAACATGAGAAAATACTTCAGAATTGTTCCCTTTTTGTTCATATCCTCCCCCCAGTACTTGTGAAACTATAGCTTTAGTTCAGTGGCAGGTTGTTGTTCTCCAACTTTGCTGTGAGAAGGAGATGAAATATATCCGTTCCCAGTGAAGTTACAGCTTTTTCAGTAGGTAAAAATTAAGGTTTAATATTGAGGTTTGTAGATCCTACTGTAGGTTCTGGGGAAAATGTGCTTTAACTTTTGAATCTCTCTTAATTGCAACATTCATGCTAATTTTAACTCTCAGGACCCCTATCTGTTCCACTCTTTGCTCTAAGCCTAAAATTCAATTCTAAGTTCTATTTCAAGTTTGTCTGTTCCTGTCTTGCCATAGGGCTCAAGATATCTTGGGTGCACTGCCTGTGCTGCTATTTGGATTTACTTTCTTCCTTCCTCCCTTGCTCTGCTGATGGTGCAAACATGGAGTGAGCTCATGCATGAACTGTCAGTTTACTTGTAGTTGTTTTCAGATCAGTAAGGAAGCTGATCCAATCTGTGACAACAGAGCATGGTGTGCATCTAGAGCTGAAGATGGTAGTGAGCAGCCAGTTGTTTGGAGAAACAGTGAGATATTTCCATCAGTTTACATGGACTGTAGGGATTCTACTCAATAGGTTACTTGTCTTGGGCCTGGAGACCTCTCACCTGTTCTGATGGTTCCCTCTGTATTGGGACTATCAGTGGAATATGTGAGATCAAGAGAGACAGCTTTCCTTTCCCAAGATCCTGAGCCTGGAAGATTAGACATCATAGCCTGAGCATTCACAATGAACAACTGGGAGAGAAGTCTGGAGGTCCATGGGAGTATCAGTAGAAAAGTTTTTCATGCGGGATGATCCTCCTGTTATTTGTCTTTCAGATTTTGAAAATGCCGTTAATGGTTAGCATGATGATGGTTGTAAAATCTAAGCAAACATAATTTTTTCCCTGAACAGGAAAATGGCTGAAGGCTTTTTGTCACTGTTTCCAGCCTTCCCCCAATCAGCTGGAGACCGGACTTCTGGCATAAGAGAATTTCAGCTGCCAATTGTTAAAATTACTCAGGACTTTCAAGTGGCAGAAGACAGGATCTTTCAATGAAAAATGATAGATACATTATTAATAACAATTAATGCAACTTGAGCAGCTTATAAAAAAGCAGACTTAAAATCTGCTTCAGACTGTACAAAGTATTATTCATATTTTGATTTTTTGAGATATTTACCTGAAATGAAGTTAAAAAAGTGCTCTTGAAATTCTGTCCTTCATAAAGCTGTTTGAGCAGTTGTGTCAGTATGTACTTTTGGTCATCTAAATTTAAAACAAGATTTTTGCTAAGAAGGTCAATGAAACTACTTTCCTTTTTGATCTTGCATCCTTGTGGGTGCCTGGCTAGTTCTTCTATATGAAAAGTTTGTCTGGATGAGTCAGTGCACTGAGTCATACGCAGCATGAAGCCTGTAGTGCTCTAGACTAGCTAATTGGTAACAGTCTCAAATTTAATTAAAGCACAGTTGTCAGCTCAGTGTTACTGATTGACATCCCACTGAAGTATTTTTGTTTTAGCAACTTGCATTAATTGTTCGTTGCTGTTAAAATTTGTGTGATTTAAGATCTTGTTTCTGTTGAGTAGACCTGCCATTGCCATTATCTTTTACTGTCCTCTTTGTGATATTTTTTCATAGTGCTTTGAATCTTTTTTTTTCCATGTTAGGTCACATATTCGGTAATTATGCTCTTTCCCATGCCTGTGGATTTACAGATGTTTAGAGTCCTTTGAGGCTTTTTTTTTTTTTTTAGTTTTCTTCATTAAGAGCTGTCCTGTTAGCACTGATGAATACTTTTTCACTTACCCTCAACTTTTTCGAGTATAATGCAGTATTAAAGGTTAAAGAATTGGTATTTTGTATGTTGATTTACAGATTATGTGTTCAGTTTTGTTGGTTTTAATTTCTAGTGTTCCTCTCGGGCTGTTCCCTGTTTTTTAACAACACATGGCTTTTCTTTGTCCCAGTGCCTGCATGGGATCCCCAGATGATGGCAGTGGTTTCCAATATCACTGGAGCCTTTCTCGCTCCTCTTCTTCAGTGCCTTTGTGTGTGTGCTTGTTTGCATGATGCAGCTTGAGGAGGCAAAGAGCTATATGGGGGCAGGAGGGAACAGGACATGTCTTGAAGTGATCTGCCTTTCATTAGGGGAAAAAAAAAAAGAACCCTCCAGGGCTTTATTTAAATAGTTTTTTTTTTTTTTTTAATCGTTTGCAGTGGTTAAAAAACCCTTGCTGGCTTTGTGTAGGACTCTTACTTGCTACAGCTGAGAATTGAGGAGGGTAAACTTGAGTGTATGGCGGCTCTCTTGTCAACTCAGTTTTTTAGTTTTAAAACCTTTGAGACAATGTTTTTGAACTTCTGGAACTTGTTTCTGCTACTTCTGCGTAAGGTAAGTACTGAAGCTGGGATGGTGAAGAAATGTCTTCTTAGAGACTTGAGGAGAGGAAATATGTTCTGATTATGTATGTTTTTTCTCCTGAATAGTTTTTCCGCTCTTGTAAACTCTTTAGCAGCATCTGATGGATGTTGCTTAATCATGAGACCATCATAATGCAGGTCTGGTTCACATCAGAGGTCTACAAAAAATCTGAGTAAGGACTTTTGACAAGGGTCTGTAGTGGCAAAACAAGGGGAATGGCTTTAAACTGAAAGAGGGGAGGTTAGATTAGACATTGGCAAGGAATTCTTCACTATGGGAGTGGTGAGACACTGGCACAGGTTGCCAGAGAAAGCTGTGGCTGCCCCATCCTTGGCAATGTTCAAGGCTGAGTCGGATGGGGCTTGGAGCAACCTGGAAGGAAAAAAACAAAGAGTTATATTTGTGTGATATCACTAGCATGGTCTTTTTTCCCAGTTTAACCCCTCTAAGAAAGGTGTTAAATATTAGCCCTCTTCCTTCAGTGTGATATCCATAGTTTCAATATTTGCATGAAAGGGACTTTTTTTATTTGTTCTAACTTGATGCCTGATAATATCATCAAGTTCCCTTAGCTCTTGTATTTTGAGATAAGTGAATCATACCATCTGCTACAGCTGTATAAAAGCAATGTTAATAGTCCTCCACAGAAAATTGCTGGATCCTTCAGATGTTGTGTTGGACCAGAGAGATGTGTCCTAAGGGACTCCTTTTCCACATTTTCTCTGTTCTTATCTTCATCTAAGCCCAGTTTCATATAAAGCAGCAATGACGGAAGGGGTCCTGTTCTCTCCTGAAACAATCATTCACTTAGCTCTGAAATTTGTTCTTTGAATGTGACTGTCTTGGTTTTCTGGATTGTAGGTTTCCCTTACACCAACTTTCTGTTAGGATGCAAGACTTACTGAGACTTCTTCCTTTCTGTGGGATTTTCTACATGTATTTTTCCTGTCACCTTTATCCTGATTTTATCCAGTTCCTTTTCTAGCTGTTCTTTCTTTTTCCCAAATTGTACTTACTCTGTCAAAATATCTATTAATTTGGTCTTGCATATAATGTCAAGTGTTTAAAAGCCTGCATTTTAAAATAGGTTTATGGTGCTAACTTTTTTATGTAAATATTTATTACTTCACTTTATGAACATATTTAGATATGTTTAGATATTTTGACTGTCCCCAAAATATTTGTCCTAGCAACAAGCAATAAAATCATTAATGCAGCATATTTCAAAACATCTTTTCCATTTGAAAAAAAAAGCAGTAAAGATTTAAAATAAAACTTCCACCTGCCTAAATTGTCCTGAAGAGGAAACAACACTTTTTGGAGGTATCTAATTTCTAGGTAGAATGAAGTCAGATAAAAATCTTCTGTTTCAGCTAAACATTTCTTGTTCGTTGCAGAAGATTTAAGTGAAGATTTCTGTGATGGAGACCTGTAGCTCGGATTTTGAACTCAGTAGTATGGGGATTGTCATATTGTAGTTTGTACAGTAACAGTAGTAGTAGTATCTTCGATGATAAAGTTGTGTGAAGTGATTCCTTTGTAAAGTATTAATGGCTCTTCCCTGGAAGAGGAAGATCACAAGAGCAACAAGTGCATTGTTGCTCATGTAATCTTGGTTATAGAGTTAGAAGTGGTGATAGATTCCTATTTGCTCTCATCCTGTTTCCCACACACCATTTGTACCTGCATTTTTGGTGTTTTAGCACTTCAAACTTATTTTGCTTAGGTTATTGCGGGGCAGCATTGGTCTGTTGTAAGTTGGAGTACTGAAGAAGCAGCAGTGAGATTTCTGGCCTATTAATGGGAGTTCTGCGTCTCAGTACAGAAGTCTGGAATACCCCACAAGTAGGAGGATTTTCATTTGCATTAGGTAGAAGAAATATTTAGGTAGAGGAAATATGACACTAAGAAGTCATGCCTTTTTAGTTGGGTGGGATAACACTTTCTTTATAAGAAGCACACAATTAATGGTGATATCTGTTATTTTTCCTCTAATTTCATATAACATCTCAGTAAAATATGTAGAGGTTGTCTTCTGTGAATGTTGACATATTGCATGTTGCAGCCAATAGTTTTGTCGTGCTCTGGTGCATGGACTATTTTTACAAATATTGTACAAAATTTCTATCAGAGTTGGTCATTCTTCCAGGCAGGTAAGGGGGGAAAGAAAAAAACCCCAAAGCCAGTGGTGTCAGAAACAGCAGTCTTGGAAGTATTTGTTAGTCTCTTGGCTGCTGGTAGAGAGCATAATTAGTTTTAAGACTTGATTTCAGCAAATGTTATGCAAAAATTCTGTCTTGTTTACCTGACTCTGAGTGGGCAAGAGTAAGTGCTTAGAACCTGGTGGAGCTGGCATTTAAAAAATCCAGAAGATAAATTTTGACACCTAGTGGGCATGAAACAATTAAGTTACCAATTTTAGAATAATTTTGGAGGTTATAATAATTAACAGACAGTGCAAGAAGTACACTTGGAAAGCTACTCTCAGCTCTCTGTGGTTTTTTAAAGGTTTTGTAAAGAATTTTCTCTTAACTGGTTTAGGATAAGTATTTTTTCTCAGCAAGTCAGGTTGCTTACATTAGGATTTTTCTATTTGAGTTGTATATGAAAAAATATAAATATTAAAATCAAAAGAATGGAATACAAGGGGCAAATTCAAAATCAACCATGCAATTATTCTAAGCAAGTACTAAAAGCTCTGTAAGGCAGTGGTTCTTAATCACAAGAAAATGCATCCATACTGTTGTTTAGGAGATGGAGCTCACAGTTGCTAGTTATCTTATCAAACTATGTTTAGAAATGTCTGAATGATAATTTTGATGAAATGCATTATGAGTAAAAGGGTGTAAATAATTATAAATGATGGTAATGCTGTCATTTTTGATCAGGCATTCTGCATTATTAGTGTCCAGTAGAGCACCTGAGGCTTGAACATTATGGCCAGCTGTGCCTATCAGCAGACACTGGTAAGAACATGCCATGTCTATGTACCTGTCATGCTTCACAACCTTTTTTCTTCTAGAGGTGGTTGCGTGTACAGTCATATCCTGGTTAAGGAGGTTGAAGGATAACAGTAGTCAGTACAGCCAGTTGATGTGACAAGGTGAATTATGTTGTGCATTGACTTTCATACTGAATAAGCTGTTCTGTTTTTTGTTTCCCTCTGCTTTAATCAGTGCAGCTGGGGACGAATGTCACTCTTGTTTTTCAATTGCAACTGAATTCTTACAGTGTATGCTTTAGAAAATTGCTGATCACTTCCCGTCATGGGTTCATACTCTTCTGTCTACAGCAGTGAACATGAAAATGGAGTGTCGTGTGTAGTGGGTTATTTGTTTGTTTGCAGTACTACTGGCCTATGTGGAACATGGAATATGTTGTCCTTTTCTGTTCTTTCCGGAAGCAGTCACTAAATCTCAGTTTTGAAACCTACTAGATTTTCATGGCTGTGGTTAAATTGGAGCAAGTGTTCATAGAAGCATAGAATGGTTTGGGTTGGAAGGGACCTAAAAGCTCATTTAGTCCCAAACCCTTGCCACGCGCAGGGACCTTCCATTAGACCAGGTTGCTCCAAGCCCTGTCCAGCCTGGCCTTGAACACTGCCAGGGATTGGGCAGCCACAGCTTCTCTGCAACCTGTGCCAGGGCCTCACGACCCTCACAGTAAAGAACTCCTTCCTAATGTCTTAATCTAAATCTCCCCTCAGTCAGGTTAAAGACATTCCCTCTTCTCCTGTCACTACATGGCCTTGCAAAAAGTCCCTCTCCAGGTTTCTTGTAGCCCTTTTAGTCACTGGAAGCTGCTCTAAGGTCTCCCCAAAGCCGCCTCTTCTCCAGGCTCAAAAAGCCCAGCTCTCTCAGCCTGTGTCCAGAGCAGAGCTGCTCCAGCCCTTGGAGCGTCTCTGTGGCCTCCTCTGGACTCACTCCAACAGCACCATGTCCCTCTTGTGTTGTTGCCCCAGAGCTGGAAGCAGGACTGCAGAGGGGGGGTCTCCCCAGAGCACAGTAGAGGGGCAGATCCTCTCCCTCAACCTGCTGCTCATGCTCTAGGGATGCATCCCAGCAAAAGGTTGGTTTTTGGGCTGCAAGTGCGCACTGCTGGGTCATAATGAACTTCTTAGTGCTGAAAGAGCAGAAAGGCTAAAAATTATGTTCGTTTTCTGAAAAGATTTACGTGGTAAATCTTTGTCCTCTGTTTCCTAATTTTGTTGTGACATTCAACACAACATTGCTATGTTGACAAGTTTTGGTGTAAGTACCCATTGCATTTGTTGTGGTTTAAGCCTAGCCAGTAACTCGGAACCACGCAGCTGCTTGATCACTCCGCTCATTTTTCCTCCTTCGCGACCTGGATGGACTGGGGGGAGCATGAACAGAATATAAATCCCATGGGTTGACCTAAGAACAGCCCAGTAACTAAGGTATAACACAAAGCCACTGCTGCTACCACCAATAATAATAATGATAAGGGAAATAACAAGGGAAGAGAATACAACAGCTTTCCACCCGCTGACCAATATCCAGCCTGACCCAGCAGTGATCTACCCCTTCTGGGTAACCCTCCCCAGTTTATATACTGGGCATTTCGTGCTGTGGTGTGGAATACCCCTTTGGGTAGTTTGGGTCAGGTGTCCTGTCCCTGCTTCCTCCCGGCTTCCCCTCCTCCCTGGCAGAGCATGAGCCTCAGAAAGTCCTTGGTCTGAGTAAACGTTACTGGGCAACAACTAAAAACATCGGTGTTATCAGCGTTGTTCCCAGGCTGAAAGTCAAAAACCGCAGCACTGCACCAGCTACTAAGAAGGAGAAAAATGACTGCTACTGCTGAACCCAGGACAGTATCCGCCCCTTATTCCATACCATTCACCTCATGCTCAGATCCTACCTTTTTCAATATACCATCACTCTTCTCTCATATACACAGCCACACACATGGAGAGAGAGATACCATTCCTTAGTGTATGGACTAATCCCTGTCAAGCTGCTGAGTTCTTCCAGTGCATGATGTTGGGCTCCATCTCTTGTAACAGTCTTGCAGAGCAAGAGAGACTGCGTGCAGTGTTGGACTGTTGCCTGCTGATGACACCTTGGATCTCATCTGGTCAGTGCTGAGCTTGTCTGGTTTTGTCAAAGTTCAGTCTTTGCTGGGATGATGATTGGAGGGAAATCAAGATATCCGTTTGGTAGGCTATAAAAGTGCTACATAACAAGCAACAGCATATAATTGAGTTCATTGGCTGTTTTCCCCTAAAATCAAATCCCCTTGAGGTACACATCGGACTTTCCCATCTTCCCGCTTTACTCACCAAGTATGTCCGGGTCCCTGAGCAAAAGCAATTCCACGAGTGGGTTTGCCTTTACCTGAAGCAGGAATAACCCAAACTGTCTTCCCCAGCAAATTCTTTATGTGCACCATAGGAACTTTGTCCCCTCCTACAGTATGTAAAAGTTCTGACTGGACTGACCAGCCCTGTTGGCAGATCCTCTGGTGTTGACCAACCAGGTGGCCTTTGGTAAATGTGTATCCCAGTGTTTGAAATTCCCACCACCCATTGCTCTCAGTGTAGTTTTTAACAGCCCATTGTACCGTTCGATTTTCCCAGAGGCTGATGCATGGTAGGGGATGTGATATACCCACTCAACTCTTTGGCCCAAGTGTCTATAAGGCTGTTCTGGAAATGAGTCCCATTGTCTGACTCAGTTCTCTCTGGGGTACTCTGTTGCCACAAAATCTGTTTTTAAAGGCCCAGGATAGTGTTCCGGTCAGTGGTGTGGGGCACAGCGTATGTTTCCAGCCATCTGGTGATTGCTTCCACCATGGTAAGCATGTGGTGCTTGCCTTGGCAGGTTGGTGGGAGTGTGATATAATCGATCTGCCAGGCCTCTCTATATTTTTACTTCAGCCATGGTCCTCCATTACAAAGAAGCTTTAACCGTTTACTTTGCTTAATTGCAGTACATGTTTCACACTCATGAATAACCTGGGCAATAGTGTCCATTGTTAAATCCACCTCTCAATCACGAGCCAATCTGTATGTTGCATCTCTGCCCTGATGGCCTGAAGTGTCATGGGCCCACCAGGCAAAAATAATTCACCCTTATGTTGCCAATCTAAGTCCATCTGAGCCACTTCAATTTTAGCAGCTTTATCCACTTGGTTGTTCTGGTGTTCCTCAGTGGCTCGACTCTTGGGTACATGAGCATCTACATGGCGTACCTTCACCACCAGGTTCTGCACCCGGGC